>JANHGN010003584.1:6248-28543 GCA_024605025.1 Megaceryle maxima | reverse complement strand
CATAAAAAACAAAAATTAAAACCCTCTCTTTTTTTTTTTTTTTTTTTTTTTTTTTTTTTTTTTTTTTGGGGGGGGGACGGACAAAAGTTAAGATTTACCCCTCAAAATCATGATTCCCATCTATTCCTGCAGGAAAAGTGCTGGCTGTTGCAAGTTTGTGATACAGTCATAGGAGCTGTTGAAAACAGAGCAAAGTTTTTTCAGCTTTGCACATTTTGGGGGCTCTGTTGTTTTCACTGTAGGTTTTCAGGAATAATGAATAAAAACATGAGACTTTGTCCTCAAACATAATATGACCTCAGATATACTTATCAACACCTCATATCTGGAGCACCCCACAGGACAGAAGACATTTTTACCTTCAAAACCAGTAGGGTATGATCTTACTCATGCCAATATTTCTGTTACTAGTAGCACCAGACAGCAGAAGGATGTACTATGCACAGAATAACTCTATATAAATGCCTTGCAGGTAGACAGCACAAACTGCTTTTCCCCTGGGAAGTTAGTGCTGAGCTCTGCTGGTTCCAGTTATTCCCAGAATTACGTCCTTAAATTATCCCTTCTGCCAGCCTTCCTTCCCCATGGTAATATCACCTGCCCAGTTACACTGGCAGTTGCTGGGGAAATGCTGGAACTCATTGACCGACAACATTTCTGCTCAGAGAAGATACAGGCAGATATGTAAAGGAGGAATTGGCAGGTTATGCTGTTTCCTTGATCTACTGTGAGCAGACACCTCCTCTGCAGAATTACTCAGACAGTTCTAAAACACAGATATGTTTCCACACATCTCAATAAAAGGTAAGATGAAGAAAGGTGGAAAAAGATACTGTGCTCCTCTTACTAGAAATTCTCATTCTTTTCTCCCCCTACCCAAACTTAAAAAAAAAAAAAAAAGTGCAGCTGAATGACTACTGAAAAGCTCTCTCTTCCACTTTGTTGCATCATGAAAGACCTCAGTCTGGTATCAGGGTTTTGCCCTCTATCTTTGCTAGAAAAGGATGCATGAAATGGGGGTACCACAGGCAATGCTGAATGTCTCAGGACAAAGAAGGGAAAAAGAAGAAGAGAATGAAGAGAAAATTCCTTGTAGATATAGTTTGAGTAGCATGTAGTAACCCTGGGAGAATGGATACTGCCAAGCCCCCCAGCCGTAATATACGAGGCTAATGCATTTTCCACCCACTGTTGCAATCAATAAAGGCTGCTGCTGGACACAGGCTAAGCTCTCCACTACAGCATCTCTCCAGGCAGCCATTGCTCTGCAAATAACAAATCTTATCCAGTCAGGGTTATGGAGCCAGTTATGGAAGCTTGCCAGAGGCATAAAAAGAGTATGTTATCCTCTCATTCTACCCAAACAACCCTTCTGCTGAACACAATGTCTCTACACATGCACATACAAATATACGTTGCTGCTAATACAACATATTGTATTTCAATAACCTAACATCCACAGCAACAGAAAAGCAGTTAAGCATTAGCTAGTGCTTTGCATCTACTGAAGATACTGAATTCCATGAGCTCAGAAAAGACACCACAGAGTCATGTCACTAGATGAACTCAAACTTTAAAAGTTTTTCCTTTTATTTTTCTACTCACAGATAACTTCTGACTCAGTCTATAAGGAAATGGCTTCTCCCTAGTGTTAAGTTCTGTGCCGAATCTTACTGATGGATGACTTTTGAAATCCCCTCACTTTTCCTTTGTTTGCAGATCTTTAATTTAGTCCCAAGACTACTTCTCATGTTGAACTGAAGTTCTTCAGATTTCTCAGAATGCTTTCAGAGTGAAAAAAGCACTGAAAGGGGATGCCTCTGTCTCTAGGGGTGATTAGTCCAGTATAGGTTCCTATAATCATAGCCAGGAGTAGGAAGACTTTGCCACCAAGTAATGTCAGGTGTAAGTATTTGAATAGAGGAAAGAATCAAATTTCTGGAAATTCCAGAATGATAATTCATTCCCTGCTGGGAATAAGCCACACTGAAGGTGCCCATATCTGCAAATTTTGACTAATATTTCTGGAACTCCCCAGACAGGATCTAAGCATCATACTTATTTTATATCTATTGAAGAAATAGGAACCCAGGGACTGTAGACTTGTAAGGACTGAGTAGGATCTGATCTGTGACTGGTACGTAAATTAAAAAAAAAGGCTACTAAGATACTGAGACAACCACAGACTCTGCCCTTTCCCCTGCTACCTTGTGAGCACTATAAATTACCAGGTAATGGAACTGTTGCTCAAGACTGTAACACCTGGAGAACACACTGGTCAGAACTTCCAAAGAAAATGAGGTACTTTGGTTTTATAACCAAAAGAATTTCACAAGATTTCTTGCAATGCACAAGAAAAAAATCTCACTTACTGAATTTGCTTGCAAACCACCCTGGTTTTGGAACTAGAACTTTATTTACCTGAACAATTAAGAGTGATTTTATCATTCCTTAGATACAAATCAACTAGAACCAAATTCTTTGTTTCCTCTTTTCCTTCTCTATACGTTCTCTTTTTTTCCCTTTGATATTTAACAGCAGCCATTACTCCTTTATATAGTTTTTCCTCAACACTTAAGCCTCGGTGCTGCAATCTGAATAAGCAATGGAAAAAAACCCATACATGCAGAAACACTGGTACCTGTCTAACCCAACTGGAAAACTCCTGAGGCAAAAGAGAAAGGGAAACTAGGTGAAAAGACTGTCTGCAACATTCCACCCCATTGAAAAGTTCAAGTCTCACATCTGCCTTGATTCCCCTCTGAGAGGGCTTAGAATAACACTGATTTGACAATTTGACGCCCTCATGTCTTATCTAGTCTCTTATGTTAGAAATTTAGAAGCATTAATAGAGAATTTGACTGCTGAAGAAAACATCTTTCCCAAGACTTACGCTGGTCTATATTCAAATGAGAATGCTGAACACAGTCCACATTTGAGGTGAAGAAAAAAATGTAAGTGCTTTAAATTAAAGCACAGAATGACCGTGCTTTGATTTAAAATTCATATATAAATAGATTTTTAATTTGTGAAAGCCCTAGACAAGACACAACATGACCCTCCACAAAGTTGTTCTTAGGCTTCAGTGGTGAAGTCCCGATTATAATGGTTCCCATGCTGCATCAATTTCAGTGCAATTTTGAGTGTGGTCTTCCAACAAAACAAAATAAGACAGCATCTCAGCATTTTACCCTGGAAATATAGCACAATAAATTGCAGTCAGTACTGAGATTAAAGAAGGGGAAGAAAAGGAAAAACGTCTCATCAAGTTGTAACCAGTAGCCCTTGAAAATGAAATATTCTTGCTAAAATCTCCCATTTTAATCCTGTGAGCGTACTGTAACAAGTCTTATAGACAATTATTTCAAATAGCTGCATCAAATTTTATTTAAATTCTGAAGAGCTAAAGAAAATGGCTGGTATTTTGGTTAGCCATACAACAAAAGATATTTCTCAGTTGGTTTACCTTCCTTCCTCACTCCTCAACAATATAGTCCTAATAGACCATCCCCATCTATTACTGTAAATTGATTAATGACTGAAATTGAAGCTATCATTAATTGGTTGATAATCATGCACATAATCCCTATATGGAGAAAGTACCATCTTCTGAAACAGTTTAGGCTTTACCAGTTAAGGCCATGGAGAAGTGTACTCACCCCATCACAAGAAGCAGGATATTCAAAGTGAATTTTCTGTCATTGTGGATGTGAAGTTGAGTAAACCCACAAAGGTTTAAAATATGTATTACTTCAGATATATTTAAGTTAGAGAGAGGACAGAACTTTATGCACACTGCTGTCATCCACCCGTTCCTCATTTCTGACCCATAGATGGCTACAACAATCAAGCATTGAGTGTGAAATATATTTGTCTATATTAAGAGCAATTTAATATATTTTTTTAATCATTGCTAAAAGTTGGCACCAAATCCAAAGCCCCAAAATGCTCTTTTCCTTAGTTACACTATGCTAAGGAAGAAGATTGGCTCTATAGCTTTCAGTGATGTGAAGCTTGTTGTGGCTGACCAGAAATAGTGAAGTATGTCAAACAGTCTGGATGAAAATGATTTGGGTGAGGGAGAAAAGCAAAAACATCCAAGTATAGGACAGTCCCAGTCCCCACCACAGGGCTGGGTAGGGAGTAGGGGGGATAGAAATAATAATAAAAAAAAAAGTAAAAATCACTTAATGGAATGGGGGGGCTGGGCAGAAGGACAAACTTAGAGGACAAAGAAGCCCTTATGATTAGCTGCTAAAGACAGACAGGAATCCAAGCACCCACAATGCACATGAAGTCAGCTCAAAGAAAGCTTATGATAATGATATTTGACAACCTGAACCTGTAACATACAACAAGGCTTTTAGTCTGCAAGCTGCTGACCTACTTCAGATCTTGCTAAACTCATGGAAGATGCTGAAACCTGAGGTCTTTTCGGGACTTGTCCTCAAGTGAGCATTTTGTATTGCCTGGAATTGACCTACATAGAAGTAATTCCCTGCACCTTCAGTGCAGCCTCTGCAAGGACTGGTTACCCAAGCCTGAGATTAAATGCACCCCCAGACCTATGAGGAGCAGGTGTGTAAGTAAGGGGTTCTTAAGGTAGGACTAGTGGCCCCAGGTGGGGCTGGGTCAGGGCAATCGAGGCCTATTTATGCACTCAGGGTCCTGTCAAATTGTCCCTATTTCTACAGATCCTTCTGGGGAAGAGGGTGTGTTTGTGGCTTATGGGGTTAAGCCCTCAATTTGCCTTTCTCAGCAGCTGATCTGCAGTCCATAAAACTCCCATAAACAGAGTTTGGGATTGGGATCAGGAAACTAAGGCCTAATTAAGTAGGAGTTTGCTTCATATCTGTCTGACAGTACATTATGCTTCATAGACTACTGGTGGAAAAGAACTGGACAGAACTCATTCTTCAAATAAACCAAAGAGGTGAAAGTGACCTCTCTTTCTCTCTCCCACTTTTATTCACTATATAATCTCTTCTAGATTTATATACATAAGTGTATAAGTTACATATTCTTTTATGTTGCCAAAATCTGTAAACAAAGGCCTATTGTGTGAGCAAATACTGTATCTTTTAAGATGGCCCATTCATAATTTCCAGGAAGTAAAAAATTAGAAAAAGAAAATGGTTGCTTTTCGCAAGTAAGGACTAGAAGACACAAAGTTAATTGCCAATGCTAAGTAGAGAGACGAGTCCAAGTAACTCTGATGTCAGAAGGCCCAATATTAGGAGCAGGTCTCAATTCTTACATCATAGAGTCAAAAAGTTGCATCGATAAACAACTCAAATTATATGTAGTTGGAATGTAAATGTCAAAAATAATCCCTGGAAGTTCTATTCCTTGAAATAATATAGAGTCCACACTGTCAAAAAGATTCATTATACATCTCAGATTGTGTATAACAGGCACAAACTGGGTCTAGTAACTTGGATCCAGAGGCAACAGTAAAGGCCAAAATATGTAGGTGGCCTGTTTTGATGGAAATATTTTCCCCATTGCTACCATGTTAACAATCTGTTCTTGAGTCAGATAAAAAGAAAACTCCTTCCCTACCTCCCTGCCCCATCCAGTCTCCTGGGCTTAACTGTCCTTGCTGGCATGGTCCTTGATGCCCCCTTGCCCTGACTTCTGACCTGCCACTTCCTCCATGCTATAGTTTTAAATTCTTATGAACCATTTGAAATTAAGTCAAACACTCAACAGGAGACAATTTTGCTGACTATAGGGTGCTTTTATATCATTAGAAACAACTCAGGTTGATGTTTTAATCTTCCTCCCTTGGCATGGGCCATACCAGAGCTTGTATCTGAGTATTTGGTTCTCATGTATGTTTATTTAGTTAGCAGCGGCATTCCTATTTTTATAGGTTCAAGTTTTTAACTTTCTTGTTAGCAACATTAACAGGTTTACAGCATATAAAGTGAGCTGTGGCATTTAAAAAATGTTGGTCTAATGTAAGAACAGCTTTTTTTTTATATACATGTTCAATGGCAAACTCCTACTGACAAGCAGAATGCATTTCTACGTCTGGGCAAGTTTATAGATGGTGTTCCCACCTCTGGGCCACAAGGTCACAAATTTGTTTCTGATTCTATTAAAGAAACACTCAACAACAGTAAGTTTGTGTGGGGTTTTTTTTTGTTTTGTTTTGGGTTTTTGTTTTGTTTTGTTTTATGAGAGGGGACTGTTTTATGTGATCCAAGATCTTAAAGATACTCCAAGGAATCTGTTGAATGCTGGGCTTTTCACCTGCATGCCCCGACCAAATAATGCTGGAAGCAGATTTGAGAAGCTTTGTCTGGCAGTTAGATAAAACAGACTTGAGGGAAATCTGCCATGACTGAAGAAAAGAACAGGCAATGCCTCTCTCATCTATCTATGTGTAGTTACACTGCCTTCAGTGGGCTTTCATAGGAGTAGGATTTAACTCTGCATCAAAAGGATGTATGGGAGTTAAAGATTCACAATACCTGTTATCAGTTCCTATTTCAGATCCCCTCTCTGACTCTGAGGTCCTCACCCAAAAGCTTTGCTGCCTGTCCCTCCAAGCCTGTAGGATGGAAGGGACAATATTCCTCCCTTGCCTGCCTTTATTTGTTTTGCAAAATTTTAGAGGCAAGACACTGTTAAATCAAGGTACCTACCTCAGCGAAGGCCTTGGCACTCCACACCTTAATAAGAATACTTACTGAACTCATGGCAGGGACAAAGAAAAAGACAAATACATCACAGATGGTTCCTATTGCCCTATGAAACACCAACTTTATTCTTTCTTGGAATTAATACAGCTAGGTATTTTCTTCTTTATGCCATGCGATGGCTGCAGCTGCAGATTCCTCACCATAACTGTTTACTGTATGATGTCTCATTGAACAAGAGGGCTGGCCTCATCCATTGCTGACCTGAAATCACTTCATGCTGGACCACATGGGACTTTGTGGCTATGAACTTACAGACTTTCAGCTTGAGAAATGAGTGGGGGCCAGCAGAAAGACTAAGCTGACAGGGTAAAATTAAGAGCACAGGAGAGAGAGAACCAGCATTTGAAGGAAGGAGGATAAGCTCATGTCTTTGTTAAAAGAATTTCGGCATCATCTGTGACTTTCCAGAAGGCAATCATGAGAATGCAGAAGGTCAAGAAGCACAGCTCTTCTTGTGGAATGCTTTGGGTTACCGTGGTTAGGAGGATCAAGGCTCTCTGTCATATGCCTCCACTGAAGGGAGATCGGCTGAAGTAAAGCAATGAGCTGAGCCAGAATTTCTAGGCTAGGAAAAAGACTGATCATGTTGCAACAGAGAACAGGAAAGAGAATTTGGCTGCCGTGTCTGACTGGAGGCCTTTCAGTTACATGAGAGGACTCCAGGTCTATTTCTTTCTCTAATTTCCTTATGCCCCCAAGGAAGCTTTTGGTGGAAATTTGCTTCCATTTATGGAAGGATTGGAAGAATGAAGGCCAGACTGTGACAGAGCATCTGGCAGTAAGAAAGAGGGTTCAAAGGAGAGGAAACTGCTCAATCAGGATTTGAAAGTGCTATTCTGCACTGAAGATTGATCTGCGTGAGTGACAAATTGTCAGCATTGGTCATTACAAATAGATATTTTTGAAAAGTGCCAGTACAAGAAACTCTGTCAGGCTTGGATCCAGTAAGATGACTTTGCTCTCTGAAAATCATCATCATTGTACAGATTTCTGTGGCCCAACGAAGTACTAAGTGATCTTTTGTGCAATATCACACAGATTTTTTTCCTCCATGATAACTATGGGTTTGGCTCTTTAAAGGCAGCATGACAATAACACATGAAACTATTACTAAACATCTTTGCTCAGAGAAGACATCTCTTCCTAAACAAGTATTTTTGTTTTTCTATAATGTTTATGTTTACCTCATAAATAATGGTTTATGATCACTATGCAATACCTTTTCTAAAACAGATCCTTGAGTGTATATTGAACTAGATCCTCAGTGGATATAAATCAAAGTAACTACACTGAAATCAATCTGGCTGTTGCATCTCATGTGAGACTCCCAAGTACAACAATCACAACTCCAATGTCTTCCTATAATCAGCCACTATCATGCCACAATATACCCAGCGCTTGCAGTAGCTACCCCCTGCCCTGTGCTCTCAGCAGCTCTCTCCCTTCCCTCCCTCCCTTCTTCCCCCAGAACTGGCATCACTCATCATTTTGGCTAGTAGACCAATTCTCCAAACTGAAAACATCAAAGCATATCTCTGGTTAGATCTCATCCCAGTCCTCCCAAGTTTGTTGACTTGGAAAGTGAATAACTAATAAGGCAGCATGCCATTGTTTTCTGTTTATTATAATGGAAATAAATTGTTGGCTTTAAATCAGGCACTGATTGTTCCTTTGATATCACTGCCAGGAAACAAAATAAAATGGCTTTTTAAAAATCACCTTTCACAGGGAGTGCCACAGGCCATTTGAAAGATGAGCCTTTTTCCATGTCAAAGGCCCTACCAGAAGTGCCAAACACACTAGAAGAAAAATTCAAATCTTTCTGTATTAAACCAAAAAAGAGTGCAAGAGAGAACAACAAGAGCAGGATTGCCCGAGCAGTGGGATTGCCCAGGTGGGCTGGCACACCACAGTTGTCCTGCAAGAGCTCACAGGGCTGCAGCAGAGCTGGCTCCACGGTGAGGAGCATTTCCTGAAGAATATGGAACACATCCTCTGCATTTTTTTTTTCCCTCAAAAAAAGCACAGGTGGGCTGAATGAATTACTCTGTCTGCCTGGCAGCTCTTAAACTAATAATAATAGACTTTAGGAGCCAAAAAGACAGAGGGGGTGCTTTGCCTCAGAACTGGAACCACCCATAAATCTTGCTTGTGTTTTTCTTTCTTTTTTTTTTTTTTTTTTTATGCTACGTGGAGAGACAAATTCGTTGCGCCTCCAATGCCTTCTCGGCATTTTAGCTTCTTCCCAATCAACTTCTACATGCAGATTTTCAGGTGTTTAAATTTCTCTCAGAGTGCTACCAGCCCTAGCTAATGAGGGAGTATGTTGTGCATCAGCACCACTGTAACACGAATAGGGAGGAGCACTGGAGTTTATGGTTGGATCCAGATCTTAAGTGATCCAGAGCACAGTGGTGTTTGGTTTTCATGACGTGCTGCAATTTGATTTGGCTTGGAACAGGGGATAAAGCTCAGTGCCAGATTCAGATCTCAGGCCAAACTTGGATTTTGTATTTCAGCTACCAAACTTATCATGGTTTGGCAAACTTGTGCTCTCACCTGCTCACGCCATGTGGAGAACACCTGTGATTTGCTGGAAAGGTGGTGGATCATGCTGTGAGAAACTCCCCATTCAAAAGCCAACCTATGAGAGACTGTTTCATCTGACTCTGGCTGCTGCAGATGATGTGCACCGAGAGCACAGAGCCACCGAAACATGCTTAGACTCCGTAACTGCAAAGAAAAATACATGGTGGAAAGAAAAGCTGTCAGGAACAGACTGCAGCTCTATGTATTTCTTTGTTGTCACAGCTCTTGGAACCAGTGCAACCTTTTTATTTGTACAACTCAGACTCAGATGCACAGCAGCAGCATGACCTGAAAGGAATCTGGGAGAGCTATGGAAATGTATCACTTTCTACAAAAGCCAGCTTCTGAAAGAGCCTGTCACACTATCTGTAGCTGTTCTTAGACATCATTTTTTAAAGAACATACTGGAAGGCCTCTTCTCCAAAAATCAAACCAATACCCACAGTTAAAATGGCAAAAGATCTGTGTTTGGCAAACAGCATGGTCTGCTAAATGTTAAGGCCCTGTTTGACACAGATTTACGCCTGTACTTGGCTCTGAGTGCATCCGTATTCTGCAAAGTGTTTAAGCATATTATTAACTTCATGGTTGTAGCTATGTCCCACAAAATGGGGCAATATAACTGGGACCTTATAAAGTACTTATGACATAGGTGCTTTTCTGAGCTGAAAAGTTTGTAAAGTTTTTCCATTGGCTTCAGCAAACATTCAGCCAGGTCCTGACTCTTATACATATTACTAAACATATAATGGGATATTTGGAAAGGAAAAGGAAGGATCTTTTTTTCCAGATAATGCCATCTCCTCTAAGTTATTTCTGAAAATTAAGAGTGTGATTACTGACCTGTAAGTACTTGATGATCACACTTTGGTTCAAACTTTTGTAAGTATATGTAGGTTTACTAACTCTAGCACTGCCCATTAATTTATTTCCCAGGTGGGCTATGAAAGGCATCTGGAAGAAGGAAAATAGTGTCAAAGGGCTTGCTGTGCAAACAGATGATTGTGCTAGCTGGATTAGTGTACGTTTTTGGAAACAGCTTTCAGAGGAGAGGTAGAGTATATTTTTCTAATAACATCAAATATTGTTCTTTAAGCCAGAAATAGTGCTTCAAATTCTTGATTATTTTATTAAAAGATTAGTGATCACTATCTCCCGCTCTTAAGTGTGGACAAGAACTGGGTTTAAAGACAGCAAGAAGCTGTTCAGACCTCAAAAGCTTCTGTGACAGTGGTGTGAAGAAGCTCTCAGTGACTCAACAAGATCTTTGCAACCATGTCACCCCTTCCTGGGGCATTGTTCTTTCCCCAGAAGACAACCAGCTGCAGGGGCTTTGCACATATTTTCATGCACTGAATATCATGATCTGGAGTCATGGTAACCCCAAGGGCACTACAAAAGCCTCAGGTGCCAAGGGTAGCCTCTTTGTACTCAGTAAATGCCAGCTTGCTGGCAAGCAAGGCTGTACAGTGAAGCTCACCTGAGGGAGCTGATAGATGCTGCCAGACTCAGCAGGTCGATTCTTTTGTGCTGTTTGAATACTAAAGCACCATCGTTTAGCTGACAGCTACCAGAACATCTGTAAATCACTTGATGTACGTTGATCTGTCCTATCTGAAGAGACAAAAGTAAACGTCAGACATGAAAATCCAGTTGGCATTGATATTCTGGCACATGAACCATTACATGATACTCCCTGGCAGGTCCTGCTTGAAGACCATGGAAAAGTTATACTGTGGCATGCAAAAGTGATATTAAACACAATTTCTGCTTCCACAGCTGATGTGGCCTCTGCTCATTCCACCCAGCAAGTTACTGGGAATACTCCAATGCAAAGAAAGATCTTTATTGCTAAGTCTATTTCTGTTCTTTTTAAAAACTCTCTTTGGCAATACCTATGAAACTTTAGGAAACTAATTCCCAAGGACTAAGCTCCTGGACACAGCACAGTTAAGATCAGTGTGACACTCATGTAAAGTTATCTTGGTTTAACTTTAAAGAACCATCTCCCTGAGGACCTCTCAATTCTGGAACGAGCAATGTGTTTCTGCTTTTTGTGAGAGCCTGGATTACTTTTAATCTTCTGGACATGTTACGAAGATCAATTTATAGTCTCACAGAGACAGTAAGGACAAGGGTTTGGGGACAGGCAAAAAGGGAACTGGCTGTTGTTGATAAGTGAATATTTTTATTTCTGAAAAGAAGAAAATTCTTCTACTTTCTTGCACTGCTTGCTTCATTTCAGAGAAACTGTAGTGTGAACTGGCAGCGATCCATGGCCTGCAGTGGATCCTTGTTTCCTTAGGCCAGAAGAGATTTTTGATCAGTACAAGTTGTGCAAGCCCTCACAGCTCTGTACGGGTGCTATAAAAATACAGAAGGTGATGAGAAGGAAGCTTTCTTTTACTATCCCTGTTATGGTTATATATACACTACAATTAATTATGCCAATGACTTTGTTCCCAAATTACCTTAACCTAGAATAGCATTTTCCTTGTAGTTTTGAGAGATAGACTTTGTTAGCACTTCCAATATTATGCAAGGCTTCCAGTGAAAATAGCAGGAAGGCTAGAGATTGAGCAAACCTATGGTATATGCTTCCCATAATACTTAGCAATATATTTTCTAAAGTTCTGTATTCATTCAGGTTGCAGGCTCATCACTTCAAATATTTACCAAAATATAGCAGAGACATGCATACTGAATCTGTACGTATTTGAAAAGTCATACAAAATAGACAGTAGGGTTTTTTTTCTAGTTCTACTCAAATCTTACTTGAGCCTTAGTAAAGTGCAACACTTATAAGGAAAGCAGTACAATTGTTTCCTTAATTTTGGCAGATAAAAAGTAAGAACCACAGAGTTTTGTATTATTTCCAACCAAAAGAGTCAAATGGCTTGCATTTACCCAAAGTTTAACAAACACTTTTACATGAAACCATGTCAGGGCATTTTTACAACATGCTAGTAATGTGCAGAATTTCATACTCCTGAATTTAAAGCTTTTCCAAGTTTTTTGTTTGCTTTACACAACCTCCACTATGATTGTTTTCTTACTGCTATAAGCACCGCCAGGAATTTTTAGACTGCATCACTTTCCAGGAATTACAATGAAGAATTTTAGGTCTTGCAGTAGATAAAGGGCTGCTTCTTTTTTTTTTTTTAATTTGCAAAATGTCATTCTGAGAAGCACCTTTCATCAGAGTGCTCCTTTCTGGTGAGACCCAAAGGACCAGTCACAGGAAGGACTGAGATAAGGTGTTGCTCAGCAGGTGGCTCCCAAGGCATGTCCCCTGTCTGCCATTTCAGACCACATGGGTCCATTTCAGTTCTTGAAAAGGCTTCAGTGACACAAAAGACATCTAAAAGTGTGGCAAGTCAGAGGGCTACACCTGACTTTCTGCAGGCATTTACTCAAGTTCTCCAGCTCTGCCTTGGGTAGTCCCAGTCCCCACAGATGTGACCAATGCCTGGGGCAGTGGGACAAGGCTCTGCCCTGCTCTGCCCATGAACACAGGCACTGCAAGGAGGGTTGATGTGAGGTTCACTTCCAAAGCGCACTCCTGAACTGAATGAATCCATTTTATGAGCCTGTGAAAATGCTCATGGAGATGCACTCTTAGTGGACAGATCTGCTACAAATGCAAACCAGATGCTAAAGGCTTGAGAAACACGTATACAAAGAAGAAGAGTGACATTTTCAAAACCATGAGCAAAAGCAGGAGCCAAACTAGGATTTGTTAACTTCCTCTCCATTGTCTTATCTACACTGCTGCTTCTTGAATTTAATCTTAAATCTTGACAATCCGTAGCCTTTCCTGAACATCTATTATCCTGTGGTTAGCACTCTGTAATGCTAAAGGTTTGAATATTAAAATAAACATCCCAGTTACAGACAGTTATCTGACATCAGTGAAATGGTGAAGTTCCCATTCCCTGAACACCTGTAAACCTTTCATTTTGCCTCTCCAACAAAACCAAGATGACCTTCTTTTCCCCTTCCCCTGGCACTTCTCTTCCTAGGGCCCCAAGTGGCTTTCTTGGCCTGCCTTAGCCTCAAATCAGAAGACAGATGGATTTTCAATATGAGCTTTATGGCTAGTAGTACCCCCTTCTCACTAAAATACTGCAGATTTCTGTGGTAATTCTACTTCCAGAGTTGTCAGAAGTATGCAAAAGTCAGGCTTGTTACATGTGGACACAGTTTAAATAGATGACAATCCAGTAGGGAGTTATTTTTCATAAAGACAGAGTTTTACTGAGATATGATATGGTCCAGAATTGGAACCTCCTACTAACGTGGGTTTTCTCTTGTGGAGATCAGTATGTCCTTAGGACATTGAAAGCAAGAGCCCATAATTTGCTAGTCACATTTTAATTCCCTCATTAACAACTCTGATGAGCACTCTGTGTCTTTGATTCAGCGTGGTCCAGAAAACTTCCTTTGAATGATGTTTTACACATTTCACTGACTGGACATTTCAAGGATGTGTGGCTGCAGCAAAGAGGTAGAGGTTTGACATTGCCAAATGGGAATGAAAAACCCATCTTCACAAGCTGACAAACACCTCATAAGCTTGTTGTCCCCTGGCAGATGAATGACTCTTCCTCCAGATCATCAGAAAGATTATCATACCCTTACTAGCACAGATCTGGGTAGACACAAGTTTCTCTACCTGCCCTTCAAGTTATCCAGCATGTAAACTGCACATATATGCTCAGTCCTACACGTAATGCCAAGGCATATAGATTTTTTCACTGTTGGCTACACCACCTAGCAATGTGGCTCCCACTATACAACCAGCATGCCACTGTGGGAGCTGCTGGGAGGAATCTGTGCAAGAAGCATCTCCTAATTGAGAACTTTTGCATCAAAAGAGCATGTCCAAGAGTCCACAGATGATGGTTGGAGCCTACCTGAACTTAGATCCCCCGCAGCTCCACCAGACCCCCAGAGTGGACCTTGAACCTACTTTATCCACTTGCCACATCTGCAACAGCTGTGCTCATGTACTGCCTGCATGGGGGTCCCCCTTGGGTCCCAGCTTTATACCCATTTGGGTGCAGCCCTGCTTGCACTGCTCCAAGGCTCAAGCATACCCTTGAGAAAGGAGGTTTCAGATTCTGGTGAAAAGAGCCATCCTTTTGCCTTCAGTCCTGGCAATGGTAATGTTCTTCATTGCTCTGCCTACGAGCTGAAAGGATGACAGAACTGTAATTTTCTTATAAAGCAAACATGCTTCATTTTACCCTGACAGTAGGCAATCCAGGGCCAGTACCTGACTGGCAAATGTCTTCTGTAGTCACCTCTTCAAGTGTTTTGGCTTTTCTTTACTTTTAATTTGCCTGGAGGCAGACATTTGAGATAACAGCTGTTATGGTGATATTATCAGTCTTCCGCATTACAGAGAATGCCAGGAAAGCCTGTGGAGTAGACCTCTCAGGCTTTTGGTTTTGTCTTAACTGCTCTGGGGCAAATTTACTCCTTTGTTAAAGCTCTACTCAAAACATGGAAAGATAATGTAATGGAACTGGTTTCTACCCTCTGATTAAGAAGAAATGGCTTTTTCTGCTGATAGAACACAAGTTCCTTACTTACTCTTTGACGTTCCTCAGAGACAAGTGTACTACCAGAGCAGTCCTTTGCCAGACCCTGTCACAATTTTTCTTGCTGGTAAGCAATGTCAGAGCACATCTACCAACAAGAAACAACCCTATGAGTCTCTGGAGAGACGTGTTTTGTGTGCTCTCGAGTAAGGCTGTAACAAACCCTGTTAAAGGGGATTCTTGTCCTCCCATGAAAGACTCTGCTTAGTTTTCTTGAGTTCAGTTATAAAGTTTGTTGGGGAAATTAGTTCCTTACTTACTGAAGATGGAGGGCCCAATGTCAGGAATCATCGAGCAGGTCCAGAGCTCTAGTTCACAAAGCGGAACCATCTGCAAGGGAAACAAGTTGATTTATTAGTCCTTTGGAGAAGATGCCACCAGGAAGGCATTGGCTTGAGAATTATTACTCTGCATTCCTTTGTTTTCCCAGAGAAATACATGATGAAAAAACAAAATGTAGTTTTGGAAACAAACCGGGATGTGCCCCATTCAGTATATTGATGGTGATAGACCAGTTTGTACAGTTAGTTCAATGAAACCTAACATCCTTTGTAATAGAGAAGCTTATTCATTATACTTTGAAAATAATTTGTATCTGAGAATCTTGAGCTGCTTTACTGACATTATGCCTGTGGGAAGATAAATAGTTACACCTATGAAATGACCATTATTTCAGAGGAGCAATGTAGATACTGGCATTTTGTCTATCTGCAGTTCTGAGCGCAGAAAATAAAGGCTTCTGCATGCATGTTTACTGTTTTTTCCTCTAATTTCCTAACATCTCTTAATATTGGTAGCAGAGGTTTCTCTCTTCCATTTCCTTGATACTAGAGAAGGCTATTTTGCTAGAAATTAAGAGCTCGGTTTTTGGTTACACCACACATCTCCTAACCAAAATTGCACAAGTATCTAGACAACTGTGGTCTGTTTCCTCACTTAGAAAACAAGCATACTTCCTAAAAATATAGTTAATCATTCAGATACCACAGAGATAGATCTCATGCATGTATCTGTGCTGGAGAAGAATTGCAAGTGAAAGAGAAAGCTGACCTTAAAGGTAAGCCTTCAACAGAGATCACAAAGGTTAACTGTCCAAGTAAACTGTTACCAAGTAAATCTTGCAATTTGCTTCCCAAAGGAAGCTTTTTCAGCTTTGACACACTTCTTTCTAAGTACGGTCAGTTTATAAAAACAAGCAAGGATTTTTTGCAAGCTTTGAAGATGTACAAATTACTTCTTCTACCCAGTGCAAACGACATTTTCTTACCCCTGTTTCCAGTAGGCTTGTCAAATTTATTTTCACCCATGGAATTCAGGTGCAGCTGTTTGGAACACCGTTAAATGACTTCACAGGAGAACATCTGTTATATTCCAAAAATTTCCCCTGAGCTCAAAGACAGTGTTAATAGTGGAGTAAAGAGCTTTTTTTTTTTTATGGACCTTCCAGAGATGAGAAGAATACGCTGCCTGCTTAAACATGGTGGAACCAAAAAGTAAACTGTATGACATAGTAATTTGCAAAGCACGGCGTTGTCTATGTGCTTTCATCACCACTGATGTGGTAACATAAAGGATTCGTTCAGCACAGGTGAACTCCCTCTTCCAAAAAGCCTCCAGGCTTTTGAGCAATTTTAGTTTCTGGAGCTGAAGTGTATTGTCTCATGGTGAGTAAGCTTTGAGGGCTGGGAATGTAATTGTGTATTTTCTACATCATTGTGGCAGTAATGTTTGGGCTAAATAAAGTGGTTGAAAAAATTCTTTTCTTTGTTTGATTTCTAAGGAGGTTGAACCAACAAGAAAAACTGAAATATGTGCCTTATTTAAACTGTGAAAGTTTCTATTTCTGGTGAAAATCTGGGTAGAGGTTTTGTCCATTTGCTGATGTTAGTTAAAGTATCAAGATGCACATTCTAACTAAAATGAATTCTAGTTGAAGATTTTCTTTCCATTTTTTACATATAACCAAAATATATGCTAAAATAAGTTTCAACTAGCTATTTTTCATGTAGTAAAGTTTGTCTCAAAAGATCATCTAACTCTCTGGCTAAGCAAAAAGAGAAAAAGAAACAGTTTTCAGTTGTAAAGCACTGCAGTGAGAAGAAAGTTGCCTTTTGCTGCTGCTGAGATTTGCAACGTCACCTAGATACATACTGCCAATAGGGCAGTGATATACTTTCCTGCTATGCACCAGATACTGACCACTGCTGAAAACAGAGGTTGGTCTTACAGAACTAACATCTGGTAAAGACAACACATACTTGGAGCTGAGTTGATAGAAAAGAAGGTTAAGAAGAAAGTCAAGTTTTCATTACTCTAAAGCTATGGGTCATTACTTATGGTTTCCTTTGGACACTTTCTCTTTGATACTGTGGCATCAAATACCCTCAAAGCAATTTTCCACCAAGATATGGTTCCTGAGATAATAAACAGTGCCTTTCTCTGGACTTATCACCTGGAATTTAGAAAAAAGGCTGTGTGAAGCTGCAGTGAGGAAAAATAAAAGAGACAAACAAGGAAATGTCAATTAAGATTAATAAGATAATACTTGGAGCGACTGGCTTGGCAGTCATGCATTTCCTTTCACATTTTCTGTGTAATTCATTTCTGTGAGATAGACAAATAAAGTGATGGCAGTTAAGGGGGGATGACCGATGAAGCAGAAATTTTCATCTAAATGGTTTATTTCATGCTTTCATATATTTTTTTTTTTAATTAACAGTAACTTATTTTTTATTCACAATGACAGAAAAGTATCCCACACCCAGTAAAAGAGGTTGGGGTGAAAATTCGAACATCTGAAAGGGTCCTTATTAGCTACACACATACAGCTAGTCTCTCTGTTGATGGCACTGGCAGTCTTCTTCCTGAGATTTTTGGGGTGTGCTTTGGGAAGGAAGAAGGGTCTCACAAGAGGGGAAGTGAATCTGAGAATTACTCTAGCTGACTGGAGAGGAAAGGTCCCTTCACCAGAAGATAACATAATCATCTTCAGACAAAATATGGAAACAGCTTGAGAGAAGAAACCAAAACAAGGTGTCTCCTGTACCTCCTTTCCCAGACAGCATCCCTCATCACCCGTGATTACTTTCCCCTTTCAGCTTCATTCATTTCTTTCAGCACAATGGCACAGCTCATGATGGAGCTGGGAAAAGCACCCACCCTAGCCTAGCCTACAGCCTAGTACAAGGTCTGGCTTTGAGCCCCTGAGGCAGGGAAGTCACAGATCCGGGGCTCCAGGTCTCTGAGCTGGCTCACCACAGGGTTATGACATGCAAAAGGCAGTGCTTACTTTCACCATTTTTTCCACTGAAAATGCTGCCTGCCAGAAGGGCGAGCTGTGAGCCGTGCAGGATGCAGGAAAGCAGATGGAGGCCAAATCTGATGTCGTAAGACAAATGTGACGGGAATTCAGGTGTCTAAACACCCTATATGAAAAGAGGAACTTCCCTTTTCTCTCCTATCTGATCTATGATGTGTGCACATTGCTTTCAGGGAGGGAATAGGAAAAATACCTTTTAAAGGCTAAACAGTCAGATGCCAGTCTTCTGCATGCTTGGAATGAAAATGACAGGCCTTATCTGCTCCAAACTGTGCTAAACCATGTGGCAGATAAACTGAAAAGAAGCTATTTCAGCTTCTTTTTTCCCCTTTCATTCATTTATATTTACACTGTGCTGTTTTTACCTGATGCATGTAGCTCTATTGATGTATGCAGACACAACTGCATAAAGGAGCACAGCTGCAGATATTAAAGAAATAAAACTGTGGGAGTCTAGAGACTGGAAGGGAGGTCTGTAGAAGGTCAGTAGCATTAGCTAAGGTATCGCACTATTAACATGTTTGCCAGAGATGCTGGCCAAGCGAAATAAAGGTCTTACCATTCAATTAAGTCATGGAGCCAGACATACATAGCTTTGTTCTGGAAACCTCAGCCAGTGACTGGGAGACAAATGCAGATTGTTGCTGTACTATAGACCAGCAACCCTCCTCAAGAACACTAGAGCACTTTAGAGAACTTCAACATGGGCCTGCATGACGAACATTGAGAGCCTTCCTGTAAGGAAGGCTGACACCTCGGGTCTTTTATCTCAGACACTGCTTCAGATTTTTCCTTTGCAGAGGTCATGGGTCTTGTTCAGGTCCTTTTTCAAGCACAAATGCTTTGCATAATGGTGGTGTGGTGGACTTACATCATGCTACTCAAAGAGCTTCAAAAGCTTGTAGGGTTACCAGTGCTTATGTGGGTGTCCTGTCAGTCTTGGTAAGAAGGTTTGAGAGGGGAAGGGACAAGTAGCCCCTTTTGAATTCAGTCTGATTTTCCTTTTTATTGCCCAGAGAAAAAGAGATGCATGCTGGAGTGGCTATCAGCATGGGGTGGGGCCTTGCTACTTGTACTGTGCTACAAGGAGGTTGTCTGCCTGGCACACTACACTGGGATATTTCTCTGCCATTCCTTTTGATGCAAGAAATTCATGTAACCTGTGACCTCGTCTTTATTGCCAGAGATCATCTCTTTCTGTCTTGCTCCATCTAAACCAGCCTATAAATTTTCAGTTCCTTTCTCTGAAGGCATTGTCTACAGTGAGTGACCCATGTCTTGTTTTTGTAGAACATCGCAGGGAATAGGGCCAAGGACACCTCAATGTTTACATACTGGGATGTGATGGCCTTGTGTTGCCTGCAGATATATTCATATCAATGCAAGTCCAAGGTCAGATCTTGTTGGTGAGTGGTGTTTCTGAGCTCCTGTTAAACACACACACTCTTCCAAACTGTGCTAGACTTGCCACAAGCTGTTTACAAGAGATTGAGCCCATGGTGAATCAGCTCTGGCATGCAAGTCCTGCTCTGCTCCCTCCTGTTTTGGCTAATGCTTCTTGGCTGCTTTTTCCATGTGAGGCAGGAACATCACTAGACATCATCAGTGCTTTGCAGCAAAACCCATTACACTGGATACATGGGACTAATGGAGAGTGTCCTGCAGACATCCACTCACACCAGAGGTCTGACCCTGCCGTTTGAAGACAAACGTGCTCATGTGATTTGTTGGAACATGATCTGCAAGTCTGATCCTTTAAGTTACTGCCAGTGATTTCATATTGACCTTAATAGTAAGAATATTCAAGTATTTGAACACCTAGGGATACAACGGGGCATTTTAAACAACTATTTTTCTCTTGAAGTATTTGATCTGTGAGTGGTAAAATCAAAGTGTCAGCACTTGAGTTGGAACACATTCCTGAGGCATTCACTGAGAGGCATGATAAAGGAACCATGCAATGCATATATTTCAATTTTAAGTAAAACAATGAGATTATCTGGGATCAGGTGGGATTCTGCAGCTGGAAGAAAAGAACAAAGGGAGGTAATTATTTCTACTTTTAATAAATCAATTTGTTAATTAGGGATCAGGTGGAATTTTCCAGCATGAAACAAAGGACAAAGAAAGCTCATTAGCTGTATTTTAAATAAACCAATGTTTTTGTTGGTGTGAGATTCTCCTGAAAATATAGGACAGGGCAAAATGGAGCAGATACTAAAAACTGTCACTTGAAAATATGCTTGATGCAAGAAATAAGAAATATTTCATACTTATTTAATGCATCTAGACTTTCTAGGCACCCTGGAGTACAAAAACAGTGTGTTCAGGAACGCTTGGAAGAATCAAGGAAACAAAGAGAGAAGATCTGTAATATATTCAAGGAAATAAAAAGGAAAGGCTATTTCATATTTGTGTGGCTTTCCACATCTGGCAAATTGATTTCAAAACATTACAGCATTCAGAACCACTGGACATGTCTAAAGACTTGGGTTCTCGTCTTTTACCCAAGCATGCCACAGGAAGATGTCATCTACAAGCTGTGATAATTTCTGCGAGGTTCTCCACTGCACTGGTTCACTGTGGCATAACAGGACGGCATTTGCTTGTTCTGCAGATATCCCTGTACAGAGTCCATCTCTTGGTTGTGCAAGGTTGTGCAGCCCTGGGGATCACAACTGGCACACAGCTGCCCCCATGCAGGGCCTGCTCAAGCTGATGTGATTCTGTAACAAGCATAATTTGTTTGTGGACTTGGGTTGATGCAGCATCTGAAAGCAAAACATTTGAGTAAGAAAGGGAGTCAGGCAGGTTAAAAAGGATGATGTTCAAATGACCAAATCTGGTAACATTCTACCTATTTAATCTTTGATGCTTCAGGGGAGGACAGCAATTCGAAGCCATCAATACACATTAAGGAATGCCAAGCACTAGAGGAAGCAAAAGACTTCATTATAATCAGTACTTATTTGTTCCCTGGTGTGCTGCACAATAAAAGACACATTTTGAGACAGCTTTTCTGCTGCCACTTTTCTTCTTGCCTTGTTTCAGTTTTGTCCTACCTGGACTCCATAGTGGGAGTCTTGCTGACTGCTGACAGACAGTAACACATCCTGCAATATTTCCTGAGGATGCATCTTTCTTGTGCTGCCTGCTGCCTGTGCAAGGAGATGCACAGGATAATTACCTCCTAGGAAGGCAACGGCTCATCTGTGTCACTGTCACATCTGCCCATGGCTAATAGGTGTGCAGTATTTGCTGTGAATTTAAAAAACATTCCCCTTTCAAAGGTCAGAAGATCAGAAGTTCAAATTTCATTGGGAATTGCCAAAAGAGCCCATGCTGCCGCTCAGTACCCCAGCAGGCCCCTCCTGTGCAATCACAAGGAATCGGCAGCAGTTATCTTGCTGGTGGTGTTGTTTCAACAGACATACAAAACCCAAGACCCAGTCAGCTGTAGCAAGAAATAATAAAGATATTAAGGTTATATACAGTCTTCAAAAATTTCTTCAAAGGGTCTTGGTTTATTTTCTCACCTCAGTGTGAGGCTCAGTTTTAACAACATGGCTGCCAAAAGGGTGACTTTCCTCACAGCTCAGATGGGATGTTGTGATGGACAGTGGATACTATTTCAGCAAAGATACAGTGCCTCCAGTTTTAGTCAGCTATGTAAACTAAAAGAACCTTGCTCAAAACATTTTTGTCCCTCCCTTTGTGAGCAGATCCTCAACAGCGATCAGAAAAACACATCATATATATGACTTACAATGCTACTCTTATAAGAGCAGAGTCCATGCACCCAAACAGCTACAGAGGGCCAGAAGTCAGCAGTAAGATCCAGTCTGTGCTGAAACCTGACCCATAAGGTCCAAGACAAAGAGATTCCACATTTCCAGATTTTTCAATAAAAACATTAAGTTTCAAGAACCAAATAAAGACCATAAGCTTATTATTTACAGATGGGGTGTATGTGTGTGCGCTATTTCAGCAGTAACTTAAACACAATTTAATTTTTTCAACTGAATATCTACAATCCTTTGATCAATCATGAACATCTTTTTTAAAAAAACC
>JANHGN010003583.1:162242-180883 GCA_024605025.1 Megaceryle maxima | reverse complement strand
ATTATTCATTTTTCAGGTTCATACGATCCACTTGTTTCTAACATGTAATGAGTTATGTAATGTGATGAATGATGCTACTTGCACTGTGGAAAAAAAAAATACTAAAACATAACCCAAATTGAGAAAAAAATGTAGAGTAAAAACCAGCATTTCTGTCTCAAGTGGTCTCTCAATAGAGCTGCTATCTGTACTTCAGATAATGACCTATAATGACTAGATTAGGGGAAAATATTTCTGGTAGTGGGACACGTATTGCTATTATTTTCACTGTTTTCAGTGCATACCCCTTTCTCTGTGTGCATTTTCATGGGTTGTGGGATTTGCTTCTTCCTTTTTCTGTCATAGAAAAAGCAGGAGATAAAACTTCTCAACAATTCTCAGAAAGAAAAAAGAGGTTGCAAAATGAAAATGTTTGAGAGAGAAGCTCAAGAATAAGCATGATAAACTTACTGTAAAACCACATACTTAAATACAGTGTTAGAAGCTGTGTTGAGCAGAGAAAACTTACCTGGATCTAATGCTCCTGGTGACTGTGTTAACATACTGGCTCACAGGCTTAGAGCTGGTTGTGCCAATAGAGGTGTTGGACTGGGCATGATGCAGTACCTATTTTATGTTTACAGTAACTTAAAGTTAATTGGTCTTTTAGTATATTACAGTAAAATAATTTTATTATCCTCTGCAGACAGAAAATTATGATAAGTCATTTAATTTTTATTTTAATATACTGTTTTGTCAAAAAAAAAAAGACTGCTACATGGCGAAATTAAGAAGTTTTCTTCATGGTCTGCTTGCTGCTTTGGGTGTGAAGAATATGCAGTTATTTTGAAGATGAACAGGAGTAGTGTTTGGTATCTGGGGCATTTATCTAGCAGTGATCTAGACACAGAATGATGTAATTTTTAAAAAGAGTATAAGAGGGATTCTGAATAGCATTTGGATTCCACTCTGCCAGTTGCGTTATACATGCTTAGGTAGTCCTTATTCAACAGTAACCATATCACTGGCTCCATGGCTTCCCTGAAGCTTACAGTTGTTGTGAGAACTCCTTGATGAGGGGGCTGTGGAATCTCTCTGGAAAATTCTGCATACCAGCTAAGTAATTTACATTACAAAATATATATTTAAATTCCAACACATCTTCAACAAACCTATACTGTCTGGCACTTTTCATCACTGGCAAGCTTTCTGCTTTGTTCTTTTTAGGCTCAGAAATTCTCAGGTCAGAATAGGTAAAACTTTTTTTTTTTTTTTCATGTTGCTGAACATATGCTTTGAAAGCTAATGTTCTCTTCAGCTAGAGAGATGTTCTCTTCATGTTCTCTTCAGCTAGAGAGATGTTCTCTTCATGTTCTCTTCAGCTAGAGAGAGATGCAGTCAGTTCTAGGCACAAGAGTTTTCGGTTAGAATGGTGTACCAAAAGCTTTGTGTTCGTTAATTTAACAGTCACCTTCATTATAAATCAAATGGTGGATTTAATATAAATTGTATCATGTTGTGGGCTCTTACTCTGGATCCAGAGTGAACCTTGCTCTTACAATAATGCTATAACCTGAAACTAACAATTTGATTATCTTGAAAAAACAACTCATGACTCAGTTTTTGCATTTCAAGCTTCTTTTTCTATGGTATGATGTTGCTGACACAGCTTGAAATATATTATTAATTTCATTCTGCTGTCTTAGCTTTCCATAAATCATCATTCTAGTTCTCTCACAGAATTTTTTCATACTTTTTTTAACAGTTCAGCTGTTATTCTTGGTATATGAACCTTTTCAGCAGGTGTAATATGTAAGACATAATTTGTAGCATGTTCTTTTTGGATATTTTCTTCTCAGCCTTTTGAATCGCCCAAGTTCATAACTTGTTGCTTTTAGCAACTCAACTGCTTCCCACTTTTGTAATAAGAGGATGTCTTCAGCTCTGCTGTAATGTAAACGATTCCCTACATTTTTTACTTGTTTTTCCCTCTGAACCACTTCTGCCTGGCTTTGTAACTTCAACAAGGACACCTGACTGGCTTCACATTTCATTTTATGCATTCAGATCTCAGCTATCTCAATTCTGCTACTTCTTGAAGGAAAATTGTGCTTCTTTAGGTCCCTCATAACTGATGATACCATGGCTCCTCTTCAGTTTCTTGCATCCTTTGCAGCAATTGTTATCAATTCTAATTTTGTATATGAGTCACTCCAGGGTGATAGATGATGGAGTTTCTCCAGATTCGGGAATTCTGGCACAGATTTGCTTCTTGAACTTGTTCCAGTGCCCAGGTACTTCAGATACCTCAGGTTCATCTTCCAGTGTTTCAGTTCATACTGTCACTTGCAGCAACACTGAAGAAACAAACCATCCACCTACTCCTTGGAATGGTAAAAAACTAACAACACTACTAAAGCACCAGCATTTCAGTCACTCCGTGCACTTAATCTTCACGTTAAATGCTTTGTTATTTGTCAAGTTACAAGCTTGATAATTGCCCAGTGTTTTCCAATAGACCAACCTGTATTATTTAGCTCAAGCTTTCTGCTTTCATAGAACAAACCCAATATTAAGGTATTGAATCTAACATTGGAAATGCTGGGTACTTGTACATTCTACTTGATTTCAAGTTGTCTAGCAGGAATTAGGAAAATGCACTTGATTAATTATCATAAATATTCACCATGTTTTTAAAGCCGTCCAGGTTTAATTTATTTCACTTCACTTTCTACAATTACTTCACTTGAATCTTCTCTAACTGAATTTGAATACTATCTCCAATCACAGTAATGCCAATTTTATCGCTAAATATATAGGAAACAAACCTTGCTTTCAGGTAAGCTTCTGCTGGCTATTAGAATTCAAAGAGAGTAACATTTGCCGTGGTACTTTTTGTAATTATAAAAAGGCAGATGCTTATGCAAAGTATCCTTGATTTTCAGGAGCGCAGAATTAAATTTGCTAGTAAATTTCATATACATTTCAAAGTTCTGTGAGCTTCAAATCTCATATATCATCTCAACAGAACCAAAAACTGGGGTAAACTGCAGATTTGTCTCTAATCTCATTTTTCTTGATATTTCCAGAACCACCCTCTATCCCTTCTTTGTGCATGACCCCTATGGACAGAGGACTTTGTAGAGCCAAAGAGTTAAGATTTTTCTACAACTACTCAAGTGGAAGATGTCGCCCATTTAGCTACAGTGGTTGTGGTGGGAATGAAAATAATTTCACCTCCAGAAAGTCATGTTTGAGGATCTGCAAGAAAGGTATGGGAAGTGATACTGTCATAAGAGGTAAATATGTAGTCTGAAACATTTTTGAAACTTTGGTATTAAGTATTGCCTGATAAAATTTAATTGAAAGTCTTATAAAAGTAACCATGGGCATCAGAAGACAGAACTAGAGAGAGAAGCAAGGACAGTAATATACTGTGTACAAGAACAGAAATAAATAACTTGGTATTGGTCAGGCATATGAAGACTTTAAGTAAGACAATGTTTGGGTTTTTTTGTGGTTTGGCTTTTTTTTTTTTTTAAGAGTATTTCTTGAAAATAAGACTTGTTTCTTATTTCTTGTAATCTTGGATGTGTTAGGCATACAGCATCTAATCTTACTTTGTTCATTTTACCTTTAGGATTCAATAAAAAAAAAGGTGAAAGGAGATTAATTAAAATCAAGAAGAAAAGAAAGAAACAGTCAGTAAAGGCTCTGGGTGAGGAAATCATCCCTGAAAGAATACAACTTTGATTTTCATGGAAATGTGAAGTAAAGTACTATGCACCTGTCAAGGAAAGCCTTTGTTGTACTCCATTTAAATATATTTACTGTACTAATTATTATTTGTAAGCTGCTTATATTTTTATTATGTATTCCACATTCATCTTAATAAACACTAACTTTTACTTTGATAAAGGCTCTCAGATTCCAGTTTGAGTATATATAATTGTCAGAGCTGAAACAGGACAGAAAATACTGAGTGGTGTGCAGCTCATAATGTTTAAAAAGTAGACAATATTCAATAATTTATTACTCCTGTTTTGAAATCTATTTTTGTGCTAAAACAAGTCATAATCCTTGTCAAAAAGTAATCATTTGTCAAGCATGGCTGTTTCAATCATAGATTAAAAGATAGGTCTATTGCTATAAAGAGGAAATAGGCACTGGGATTTTCTTAATCAGATTTATTTTAGGTTATGCAAGCTAGATTTAACTCCATCAAAATGCATATAATTACACTATTGCAAAATGAATGTGAGGTCAGAATTAACCCACCAAAACCCGAGTATTAAAGTTGTAAATGTGTGAAGAAATGTGACAGATATTTGCAAAGATTTAAAAATATCTTTGCTGGGGTCGCTGATTTTTATCCTTGTTATTGAAATAGACTCATGTCTAGCAAGTTAGTAAGTTTCAGAAATACATATTAATTTTTTACAAAAAGCAGAACAGATTCCATTCATAGAAATGAATACTGTTGTTTTAGAGATAATGCTATACTTGCTCTTCAGTTGACTTTGAGGGGGTTTTTTTGTTGGGTTTTGGTTTGGGTTTTTTTAACAATGACATGAAACAGTGGTACAGTTCCTGTCCTCTCTCATCTTGGGCAAATCTTTTATGATGAGATTCTTCTAGAGGGAAGAGAGGAAAAACAATAAACAAACAACAACACTAAAAAACTCAAAAAAACCAAACCCAACTTGTTTTCCTATTAAGATTTTTAGAAGCACCTTGCTGCCTATGAAACAAAAGACAGCAGGGTATTTTTGAAACTCTTCCTAATCTTCTTTCATTTTGCACCAAGCTGCCTTTGCCTCTGCATGTGTGATTTCAGAAAACCTGTGTTTTATATGCCTGATGAACTTTAGACTAACTCCCCAGAAGGGCTAACTTTTGCTGAAAATGAAAGCATTTATGTGTTCTAAATACACGAGTGGGTAAGCAAAAGTCACCATTTTTATATAGAAATTCTATCCAGATCTCTTTCCTGGTGCCTAAGTGACTCTTTTAATCTAGGATCTATTAAGTTTCATTTGAAAAATGAGATGTACAGCCAAAAATATTTATGTAGAGTCTTGTAATATAAAACGTATGAGCACCACAGACCTACAATGCAATAACTATAAATTGGACAAGTACAGTTCTGACGCCTATAAACTTCATAGAGTGCTGAAACTAGTAACATCAGTTCTCTACACAGAATTGATTTTGTGCATTATTACCTGCCACTTTGATATCTTCCTATTCTAGTTCATAGCTCCTGTTCTAGATCATGTGATGTATCTCGGAGTGGGGCCAGAGCTGAAGTGTGTACAGCTTGGCTTTTCCAGCAGCTCAGTGACTCAGTAAGGACATTCACACTAGTGTCAAAAAGTGTCAAGTGCTGGATAAATACCAAACACGTTTGTAACAGCCACCTTCTGTCACTGGTGTCTGACAGATAGGCAGTGCTATCCCGTACACCATGTTAAAATCCTTTTACAATGTGATGTTCCCTAGCATGATTCTGAGATAAGTGACCATGATTCACATTAAACTAAATCATCTTCTAGAGCTTTCCTGTAAAAGAGAATGAAACTCATTCTTTAGCATCAGGAGTGCAACATTTCAGGTAACTCCAATGTTATTGGTATTTCTTTAAGGAGATTTTTCTCCTCAGCGTCAAGCCCAAATTATGGTGATGGGGGCAGAACTGTTCCTGAGGCAGTGTCCTCTGACCAGCTGTGACTGAAGCTCTAAACCTGGTGGTGTTTTCTGTTTTGATGGGACTCTGGTTGGAGTCTTGCTGGGGCTGAGAGGAAGGAAAGGGGGTTTGCCTGTGATATTTCTTAAAGCAGTCTCACCAAGAGCACCAAGACAAAGATTTGTAAACTCTGTAAATTTTATTAGATCGTAAACTAGAATGATGGACTTTCTGAAACGGAATATTTTGAGTGAGATAATAGATATAAAAGGTAGATATGAAATAATAGATATGTTAGTACACAGGTTGCCTTGTGATCCTTGTGTCATTTCATGACGGTATTTCTTATTCAGGCTCCCTCTTGGTCTGGTGACTTGCCCCTTAATAGGTGATCTATTGAGGGATTGCCTTGCATGATGATGTCGTTGTTGAAACAGAAAAGGACTTTACAGTTAGAGCATCTTAACAGTACCTCAGTTTCAACTGACTAAGAAAACATTACAAAAAGATTCATCTTTTAAGCTAGTAACTTAGGGCAATGAGAATGAAGCCTGGAATGTTGTAGACTGTATAAAGACTCATCTGCTTATAACCAGAGATTTTTTTGATCTGAGAGTGCACACTGTCCTTGGTGTGTGTGCTAGGTTTGGCCACCATACCAGTTACCCCTCTGTCTTCCTGTCTTGTGTTTGTATAGCTCTACAGTGCATTGAATTAGTTTTTCCCATAAAAAGTCCAAACTGCAGTGTGATCAAGAAGATTCTTTTATGCCCTTCTTCATTCACTCCTTTACATTCTCGTATCTCCAATAGCTGCAGATTAACCAAATGCAAGAATAAGAAAAAAAGATCTATGCATTTCTCAAAGAAAAAAAGATGAATGCAGAAGGAGTGGTAATAGAGCCGCAACACAGAGAAAAGATAAGGAATTAGATGGCAGAATGGTGAAGAGGTCAGAAAATGAAGCTGCTTAAGGTGTGACAGTGTCTGTACATTTCCAGTTAACTAAAATCTGCTCATCCAGTCATTTCATTCCCAAATCTGCCCCAGTTGCTTTGAAGGAAATATGCAGGGTGCTGGGAAATTCCTCCCACTTTGTATGATGTAAGACAAGACAAATTTTAGGGGTTTAATAACTTTCCACGTCATCTAACCTGACATACCTTGGTATGTGCCCTTAGTCCATACAGATGATGAAGTAAAATGTCTTTGTAAAATAATTTAAAGTATTTTTATTTGTTGTTTTTTTTCCTCACATTTTTACTGGTATGCCCTACTTTTCCTTTTAACTTTCTATTCCCTGCTTCTCTTTTCTTTCCAGTTGATTTGGGCCAGCATTTCTCCCTTCATCTCCAATCCATCTACTGTTTCAAAGCTGATAGATTTATTTCATTTTGAGGAAGTCTTCACCATTCGAGATTCTACCTTTCAAACATACTAAAGTGGACATACCGGTTACGTTTCATAACCGGTTGCTTTGGTTGTAAGTTGCTTTGAGAAAGAACCAGCTTCAAGTAAAGCAGAATATACATTTATTGTTATTAGGTGTTTACATTAACTCTCCTAATATTTTATTCATAGGCAATACACGTGAGGAGTTTCCTTGGTTCTGCCTATCCGGTAATCTCTCCTGATCCTGTAGCAATGCGTCACTGTCCGGGTTTGTTTTTTCCGCACGACTGTATTGTCCCTCGGGAGCCCTGTCCCGAGGGGAACATCACATACGGATGAGCTGCTTTCGGTGTGCCCCGTTCCTTGTCTCGGTGGGGCACGACGCGCTGCGAACCCCAGCTGGAGGTTGTTGCGGGTCGCAGCCCGGTCCCTGCGCGCCAGGTGGCAGCGCCGCGCCGCGGGGCTCTCCGCCGCTTCCCGCCGCTTCCCGCCGCGCGGGGGCGCGGCCGGGGTCGGCCCCGCGGGACTCGGCCCCGGAGCTGCGGCGGCGGCTGCTGCTGGGCAACGCGGGAAGGAGCTCTGCGGAGAACGAGGCCGCTGCAACAAACGGGCATGAGCGAGGGCCGGCGGTGCGGTGCTGCGCTGCTTCTCCGGGGAGAAAGTTCGGGGAAAACCAGCCCACCCCGACAGTCTCTTTATCGTCAGGGCAGAGGCATTTATCACAACGGCAATGCTAGAAAGAGATGTTCTTATGGCCGATCATGAGTAGTCTCATTATTTACCAAACCGTAGTTACACTTGGAACTTTTCAGATCAAAATGTGCGGTGATCGGTGGTTGTTATTTTTTTGGTGTGGTTTTTGTTGTTGTTGTTGTTGTTGTTGTTGTTATTGTTTTTCCTTTGCGTGGTTTTAAGCTTTCTTTGGATAAAGTGCAGTTAGTCGTGCTCATTTAGATCCCTTTTGAACTTCTCACACCCACACTGTTGATACCCAAGGCAGCCTGTACTGGTGTAATTTACATGCCTTTCAGCCAGAAAGGGTAGCTGAAGTAGTGTGGGGGCCTTCCATGTCTTTGAAGTGCAAATTATCCCAGCTGGGATGTATCAAATACCTGTAGAGAAGGAGTAACAAAGTTGCAATAACAGCTAAAGAAGGATATAAGACTTTTGAACTGAAATAAAAAACTCCAAAACCCCACACATCTACACTGAATTTGATGTGCCAGATCAAACTGTAGCCTATGTAATAAATCTCTTGAGCTAATTCAGATGCCTGACTTGAACATGTGTGCTTGGCTGGAATATTTGGATGGATTATTTTCTAGGCTACAGTGTGTAAACGTATCATATAGTAGTCTATTAACTAGACCTAACTGGTCTAAAATAATGTAACCAGGCTCACTTCTGATGAAAATCCACTACCTGAGGTGACACCATTTATTTCAGATAAGTTAATTTCCATCGCCGTTCAGAATCAGAGCTAATCCCTGATTTATATCTGTTTACATTGCCTAGAAGTTTAGAGTGCCAGTTCTTAGCTCTTCACTGATTATACAACTCAAACATTCTCCTGTTGATGTAAAGTCTTAGAAGCACCAACACTCACATGTGCCAAATGAGTATTAAAGTCATATGCCTTCTCTTTTAGTGACCCTAGAGTGTGATTTCACAATTCATTTTATCTGGTGGTCATATGGATTTAAAGTTTTCCTGTCCCTCTTTCCCTCTTCCAATTTTTTTCTGACCCTGACTTAGGATGGTTTGGTAGGTTTGTCTTTTTTGTTTGTTTGTTTGTTTTGGGGGGGTTTTTTGGTCTTTGATTTTTTTTAATTTTTTTTTGGTCTTTGTTTTGGGTTTCTTGCTGTTTTAATTTTTGAGGAAAAGATTTTCAATGGCCAAATGAATTCCCTCTTCCAGTTCACAACATGTTCTGCAAATGTTTCTGCTGGTAAAAAGAGTGGACGAGCAGCAGGTATTGCAAAGCAATCAGAATACTTTATCTTGTTTCATGAGCAAATTAAATGGTTATAATTTCAATGAGCACTTACAAATTATGACCTTTGGGAAGTGCTTGTGGCCTCCCATAGGAGTACCGGTGTTACAGGTGTTACTATTATTAGAGCTTAATGCTCCATAAAGTCCCTATTTGTGCAGCTTAGGATTGTCATGTGCACACAGCAACTGTCTAGTGATGTGAGAGTGCAGATTCTGTTCATAGCACAGGTATCAATTGTACAAAGAACCAGTGATAAATGCTCTGAAAGAGACATTTTTATGTCCTGATACAAACTTCTTTGAAGCTAGTAGAAAGCCTGTCATTAATTTTGTTTTGTCTTTAGTTACAGCTCTTTTCAAACCAGGCAGCTCATGCTTTTGCTTTGAAATTACTGACATTAAAAAAAAAAAAAAAAAAAAAAAAAAAGCAGCCTAAGGTTCTGTGCCTTTTTTCTACCCTTGATATTGCAAAGACTTATTCACAGGGTTGTTTCCTCGGGTATAAAACAAATTAGCACTTTAAATTATGCACTTGCTTGAATGTGAAGATTTGTTTCTGACCTTTACTGCAGTTTTGCATTTGAGGAATAAAAGTATTTCTCTGTAGAACTTTTCAGTACTTGCAGTATGGGAGATAACAAAGCCCCTGCAGTTTCTGGCAGAGGTGGGTCAGGTCAGTCAGATGGAGGAGGAACGCAGCGATTGTATATTATTTGTCTCTGAATAAAGATCCAAACTGATTTATTTCTCTGGGTCTAGCTCGAGGAGGAGGAGGACGAATCTCAGTGGCTCGATACGTGAAAAGATCTTGTGATCTCATTTGCAACAGAGCGGGTGAGTGGTTCCCAACGCGATTCGGAGCGCTGGCTTTTACTTGGGGCGGGCGAGCTGCAGCCGGCCCGGGGCAAGGTGCGGGCAGGCGGTCTCCCGGCAGGAGCAGTGCTGTCAAGGAGCAGATGGCAACTGTCAGGGCTGGGGCAGCTCCCGGCTCCTGCCCAGCAATGTCAGAGGAGCCTGGCTTCCCTGGGACATGTCATTTGAGAAAGAAAAGTAACTCCAGGCTGGCTGCGGGCGGGGTCAGGGTGATGTAACAGGAAGCTCTGATGTTTCGCTGCTGCCGCCGCCGCTCCGCGCGTACCATCGGACACGCTCCCGGCGCTGCGCGCAGCAGCGCTTCCCCGCGGAGCGCAGCGCAGCGCAGAGCGGCTAGCTCTCCCCTGCAGCCTCCAGGCCCCTTAACTGGATTATAGCCGGTGGGAGGATCAGGCTCTCGTTTGGGTCCCTCGTTTGGCCAGGGAGGGAGGGAACGAAACATCTCCTTTCTTTCCCCCTCACTGAAAAGGGAAATCAAACTGATTTATTCATCTGAAACCGTTCACGTAAAAACTCAGTGTGGTGAGTACTGATCAAGGCAGTTTCATTGTTTTACCTAAGAACAGTATATGTGTGCCATCTGAATGCATTTATAGCTACGCGTGTGTGCATGCTTTTACATTAACCTCAGCATGTGATATGTAATCTGTAGGGAGAAAGGGTATGAGAAAAAGCTTCGGTTATTTTTTGTGAGAGCACTATTGAGCTTGATCTTATAATTGGTGTAGTTATAATATATCCTTGAAGAAGTAATCAACGATAAATAGGTAGAAAGGGAGATAAAAATACCCTAAGCAGCACTTAAAGGATTCTGTCTAAAATCTCTAGTATTAACTCTGCAAATTTCTGTCGTTGCATCTGGAGAGAATTAGAGGCTCATTGGTTTGAAAAAAGGTCCTTAAGACTAATTCAATATAATTGGAGCTCTTTCAAGAGAGGCTGGATTAGGTGATAAAGTGGTGTCGATTTTCTTACTAAATATTCCTTCAATTTTACTGACGTTATTGTACCGGAAAGAGGTCATACTTGAGTTATTTAATAATTAGATTTTGTGTTGTAATTACACAACTAAAAAGATAAAGCTTCTGTTTTGTTTGGACTTTCTGCTTGAGAAGAAGTTAGCTTGAGTGAGAAGCTTGTCAGCATGCAGGGGTGTTGCTGTTTTGAGGTTTTTTTTTTCCTCCCAGACATCGAACTGATATATTGGAAGATAATGGGCCACTATTTCATTCCCTTGAGAAACTACTGAACAGTGGGAAGTGTGTGATTCTGTCTCTCAGATGGTAATGGAAGGCACAGTTAAGAGTCTTGCCACTTCTTCAGCTTTCCAAACCAGAAGGGACATCCTCTTGTGTTTACAATTACCCTTGCACTACTAGGATTGCTATAGCTAGTCATTTGATGGAGTGTGTAAGCCATCATTCTGTAGAATTGGGAGATCTTGTTTCTGAAGGATAGTTAAGAAATGGGCAATAAGTCACACTTGGCTTTGACCTACAATGATTTGTTCAGTCATCCATATGTTTTATAGGGGCTGAGATTGAAATAATAATAAAAATAGCTGAGGTTTTTTTTACTTGCTCTCTACCTTAATCAACTTATGTGAGATACCTTGAGGTGAGATTTTGCTGCTCTCACAACTGTGCCAGTGCAGAGTCTTTCCAGTCATATTGTGCACACCGGAGACCTTGTAATTTATCTGCAGTAATAGTGCACGTAACAGTTTAAACCCATTCAGACCAGTGATGCGCTAAAAGCCTAACAGTTGTGCTCTGAATCTGAGGTCCTTTCAAGGGATTGAGAGGAGACACACTAGAACTGGATAAATATGAGTAAGATCTGATCTGAATCCACGTGTTCTCTTTCAAGGCACATATGCTGCAATACTGTTTGAAATTCTCAATTAAAAATAATGATCTGTGTTTTCACAGTATTTACTTTTGTAGTCTGCTTAACCTCTCATTGACTCATTGACTTCACTGGATACAGGAGCCATCCCAAAGTCTTTATCTGACTTTGGAACTCTTCAGCACAAAAAGCACTTGGTGATGCCAAATCAAACAAAATCACACTTCAGATAAAAGGTGTTGATGTTGTTTTAATGATCAGTGCAGTTAGGAACAACTGTCTTCAGAAGGATTTCAGCTAAATTATTTACATTCTTATTTTATGCTCTTCTCAAGTAACTGCTTTAGGTTGTGGTGGGACTTCCCCCATAGGATGTGCCAGGCATTTATGTGTTTGCAGGTTGGATGACAGATTCTACATTATTTGCAGATTAAGCAAAGACAGTGGTGGGATACTGATGTAGAACAGTGTGACTGCACTTTTTAGTGGCCAAAACTAAGTACCTGGATATATCACATGCATTGCAAGTTCAAGAATAGCATTATGTATGTCTTGTCAATTTCAAATGCTATTGTACTCTGAATTCTTGATCAGCTGGAGTCTTGCTAAGATACTCCTAATGTAGGTATTTTTCTGTTGAAGGAATTACCACCCATCCACTCACTTGTGCTTTGTGGTCTGTTTGCAGCTGTGTTTTGAATGCTCAAATTGAAGAAGTAACAAATCTGCCTGTCTCATTCTTGGTGACTAATGTCCTACCTGGCTAAATAAAGGGGCCTACTCCAGGAATAATGCAGTATTGTTCTGTGGGCTGTCTTGGTATTGCAATCCGGAATTAGACTAGGATATAACTAAGAAGCAAACTAAGGGAAGAAAGCACGCTAATAAATTTCCTTCGCCACCAATATAATCACTTAGTTCTATATTCTGTGCATTCCAGTTATTCATCTGCTTCCAATAGCATTCCTAGCATGTGCAAGAGCTGGGTAGGACAGAGCCTGCAGAAGTCCACAGAATCATACAGATAAAAGATTCAAACCAGTCCACGGCCATTTGGAAGGAACTATTGCTATCAATATTTTTTTAATAACAACACGTACACAGTGATAGTTTAAAATTATATATCTAGTCACTCTGTAGTAACTACTGAGTATAGCATAAACTATTTGTGGAAGCAATTGAATGAATTTCTCCAATGAGAAATTTAAGTCTACAATTAGGAAAACAATCCTATCTGTTCCCAGTGCGCTTGCAGTGCTCTTGATCTGCTAGCAAAATTCCTTCTGTGCTTCTGACTAGCTGTCATTCTTATAGAGCATATACACAATATCAGCATTACTTCAGTGTTACAGTCACCTCTGGTCTAAAAGCATGTGTGGCTGTGTCATTTGGTTTCACATGTAATAGTTTCCTCAATTAAGCTTTATACTTAGTGAAAAGAGTCTCTTAGCTGCTGTAACTGTCCCATTACTGGGAAATATTTTAAGTCTTTGGTGAAGCAAATTGTCAGAGCTCTGGAGTTAACTATATCCTTGATACAACTGTGTCAAGGAAGGAAGGAATGCTTCTATTGCCAAAACAGATGTGAGTTGACAAACAAATTACTTCTAAGCAGTAAAATAAAACTAGAAGTGCATTTGTATATGTGTCTTGGTGTATTAGACATAAAATAATATACTTTTTTTCTTTGTACATATGTAAAATATACGTGAGTCTGTATCACGCTGACTTTCATTATTCCAGATGCATCAACTAAAGGGAAAGCATGTACATTTTTTAAGAGACTTTCAAAGTAACTTAGTCCTCAACCTCATCCTTTGTTTAGAAAACCATGACTCATGAGTGTTAATACTTTAAATTCAATACATTTGAATGTTGTTTCTTTTTATATATCTATATAAAAGAAAAAGGAGAAAGCTTTCCAGGGGTGTTCACAACCCTTTTTTTTTTTTTTTTTTTTTTTCCTTTTTTGTATTCACAGCAATTCTGATGTTTTCAATGTAATACACCCGCACAAAGAACAGCTGAAATTAGCCCGTTACTTACTTAATGGAGAATTCCACAGCCAGTGCAGTACAATATAAGATTTTCTTATTAAATTTGTTTCCATTAGAGCATTTGTTTTAGCAATACTTTTTCTTTTCATCCTATTTTAGAATCTGGGCAAAACTGGAAGGCTAAACTTTTGCATTTTCAAAGTTTTGTTTTCACAGTTATCTCTCCTGCATATCTGCTTTAGTCTCCCAAGCTTGTTTATACTGTTTACATTTTCCCAGCAAAGTCATTCTTTTTCTGCCCTAGTTCTGTGCAAACACTTTAAATCATCGCTGCAATATATGCTGTCCAAAAGAACAGAAATGATTTATTTAGAGTTGCTTTTCCTTGAAAAGATGCATCTGAGATGCACTTAACTGAATATAATGCATTAAAAAGAGACTTCCCATGAGAGGAAGCAAAGTACTCACTTTAAGAAACAAAAACAGATTCTCAACTTGTGTAAAATTGCATGTGCCTCTGAAGCTGTTACCTTTTAGTTGTAGCACAGATGTCACCCAAGACTTTTCTGAGCAGTTTTGGCCACTATTAAGCTGTAGCTGACCATTCAGATACTAATTGACTTTTAGAAACTAAAACAATTCTGTTGAGTTACAACAATTGTGTTGTATTTCTGGATTGATGCCTGGATCATGCAGGCCTTATTTAAAAAATATCCTGAACAAAATTAGTGACAGAGTTTCATTTAATGAAGCCTGTACTAGCCTGGTTTCCTGTATAATACTGAGGGCAAGGAGCAAAACATAGTGATTAGTGATTTATTTAAAACAAAATAAAACAAAACTATTATGTTCAAAGCATCTGCCTTATATACTGTGGTATACTGTCAGCTGTGTTTAGGATGAATATCGTTTTAGTTCCTAAAAACTATTTTCCACATGTTTTTTGATAGTTCTGAACTTGAAAACTGCACAACCCTAATGCTTGTATGGGCATAGAGCATTACTTTTTGTATTACCTTTTAGATTTTCCCTCACGTTTTTTTATTCCCTGTTACAGTGGTAAAATCTTGGAAATTAATTTTAATGAATTTTGTATTATTCTAATACTGGTAACACCAATAGAGTTTCATTAAAGCAAAAGGTGTACTGAGAACGTATTTGTTATACTAAACCCCATTTGATTTAGTCTTTAAAAGTATTTTCCATATTAATGTTATCAGAAATGAATATAGTTTGTCTCTCAGTGCTGTGCTCCATAAACCTTCCTAGATAGAAAGTGAAAAAAATGTACTCCAGAAATGAGTAAGAGCTTTAGACATCATACTTTTTCCCTCTATGGTTGCATCCATGTGTTTATTTACTGCTATAAATGGAGAAAAAAAAATGTGCTCTTTTAATCGAAGGTTGCACCGTCTCGTATTTTTGCAATGAATATTCTGAAATGTTCTGTATAATGGGGATATCTACCCATTTGTTTCTGTTAGTGAAATCCAGCAGGTGTCACTCTGGGGATTAAATAAGGAATATTTTTGCAAACAAAGGTAAATTTGTTTGGTAGATGAGATGTGGAATTTAGAAGTATTTTTTCCATTATGTTTTTCCAGGATAATTTTTTTGACTCTGCGTGCCTTTTTAATTTTTAAGTTTCTTCTTTTAGTTACATGATTTAACAGATGTATTAATCTTTATGTGTATCCCTCTGAAGATGAAAAATGACACAGTAGTTAGTCTTGGACTATACAATGAGCAGCTTTACTCACAGGTGTCAATTTTGAAACATAAAAAGCTGGTAATCAGTTGACTATTGCTTTTATGATATTAAAAAATTATTCTTTTTGTCAATGGAAATTCTACTTGCACAAGTAATGTGTTTCAGTGATGGTGATTCCAAGGAGGTGCTCTGCAGTAGGCTGCTGCAAGTAAACGTAGTTATTGAAAGTGTCTACATATTGTTTTCTGTTTGAACTACCCAAAACTGATGTGATAGGTAGTTAATTAGCCAAAGATTCACAGTAAAAATATTTGGAGAAGAGAAATTTTTTTCATGTTGCACTGAGTTGCTAGTATGAGAAAGTACAAGCTGTATTTTTTGTGAAAAAGTAGAAAAAGAGTCTTGTTTATTGTGCAGAGTGGTTCTTTGGGGAATGGTGTAACAATGTATGTGTTGCATTCTGGTGGTCTTTTACATGAGTGTAAAACTCCATATCCTGTGGATTTCATATTGTCCAGAATAAGAGAATAATTATTAAAAAGTTGTGGGTTTCTAGAGGGGATTCTCATTTATCTCCCATACTGTTTTAAAGCCAACTTCTACTGAAACAAATACCTCAGTAGCAGGCAGCTTTGGAAAGCAATCCACAAATGCAAGTCTCTTTTCAAACAGAAGGAAGCTGGTTTTTATAAATACATGCATACATATATGCATTTTTATATATACATAAATGTGTGTATATATATGTAAGGTTGGGGTTTTTTTACATGTGCATATGTATATTTTACATATATCTTTAAAAAAAAAATCTCCTTATAGAACTTGTAACCTCAGGCCACTTTAAACAATCCAGTTTCCTTTCTCTAGCTTCTTTCCCCTGTTTAAGCTCCCATCCTGTTCCGTTTTTTATTCTATTCAACTTCCTTTCCTGTGATGACTCTGAATGAGTCACTTTGCCAGGCATTAAGAATGTGGCTTGACAGTATTTCCAAAAGCTTATCCTACATCGGCTGATGCAGATGAAATTAACCTCTGCCTTATCCTTCCTCTCAAAGAGAAATGTCTGTCTTCACACGTCTAAGTTTCTTGGAAGGGGGAGTTGGGGTGAGAACCCTTTCCATAAATGACTATATGTTGAAGTTCATAGTCATCTTCCTAGAAGAGGAATAACAGATGTGTGTACCGTAACAGAGTAACCTTTTTAAACATTGATTTAGTATTTAGTTGGGAAAAAGATAGTTTAAACAAGTTCAGGAAAGCCAAAATTAAGGCTCTTTCCTGAGTGCTATTCAAGTAGTTTCTGCATGGCCGCCATTCTGCATTCCTAATTTTTTATTAAATGTGTCATTTATTGTATCGTAATACATTGAAGGAAGGCCACCAAGATTGTGCTTTTTTTCTACATAGTTAGCAGCAATTGGGAAAAGTACATGCTCAATGCTAAGTGGGTGCCTAAACACTGAACTAAATTGTGGCCTTTCTTGTGGTTATGTGTGTGCCAGTGTAGTGTGGGGGTTTGAGGGGTGTCATAATTTTTCTTGTTTGTTGGTTTTGGTTTTGTTTTCTTTTGTTTTGTTTGTTTGTTTGTTTTTTCTCTTTGGGAGGAATGGGTAAAGAGAGATTTTAAAACAAGGTAATCATGTATATGCCTCAGGAAATAAAAGCCTTTCTGCTCTAAACAGACAGGGAAAATTGTAGTCCTAGAGAAGAGTAACTTTGGAAACCAGTAGGCAAATAAGAGTAAGAACTCCCATCAAGTTAAACTCTGCTATCGCACTGTTCTCCTTGCCCCATAGAGCTGGGCAATCTTGTACTCCATCAGTTCTCATTAAGGGAGATCTAAAAGGTTAAATTCCTTCTGTAATTTTCTGCATGTTATGACATTAAGTGTAACTAAGACTGACACAAATTACAAACCAGTGAGCAAAGTAGAAATAGAAAATTTGTTCATTTCTCTTTGCTATCATAATGTAGATTTTATATAAAACAAGAGCAATGGTTGTAAATGGAAGATTGTTGTTGTTGTAAATGGTTGTAAATGTAAACACAACTCTGTCTGGAGTACATTACTGGTTATTCATTTACATCATTTAAATATCTGTCTAGCTTATTGTAATAGAATTGCTTAATTTCTGACTAAAGGAGGTGATTTGAGAGTCTTCAAATCTTAACAGTGTCATTTGTAGATTGATTACGGAAGTCACAGCGTGGTTTTACAAGAGTCTTATGTCCTCCCACCCTGCATGCTGGATGTGCTATCTCAGCATTTTCAGGCTTCCTAGGAAACTAGGTAGAAAAACATCATTCAGATTTTTTTAACCTTTTAGTATGAACTGCTGGGGTAGATACTGCGCTTAGGTATTTTTTGATTTTGTGTGTTTGTTTGGGTTTTGTTTGTTTGCTTGCTTGCTTGCTTGTTGTGTTTTCTTCAATTCTCCCTCAATTATTTCAGAAGAGATTGTACAAGTAGAGTTTCTTCTCTAGAGAAGACCTCTCTTCTAAAAACTATGCATGCAATCCAGGGGTAGAATTCAGCCAATGTAGTTTAACTGGACACTTTTTATTTAGAGCTACCGAGATAAAATAGTCTGCTGACATGCTAAGCTTTTCCTAGAGTCACATTACAGCCCAGTGAAGGACATGGCAGTAATTCAGGTTTGTTGGAAGGATGGCAAAATACTTGTGCTGCCTCTGCTGGGGCACTGGGGCACCAGAGCACGTCAGTGTACTACCAGCTGTATAGTATGTAGATTAAGTGTATACACTTAGGGTGAAGTCAGCACTAAAAGAACCCAGATTCAAAGCAGATTTTAGGCCAGTTGTAATGAGCTTTCTAAATCAGATTAGGCATGGGGAGCAAAGGTAGTGCTGAAATACATTTTGTCCAATGGAGTCAGACCAGCATGACAGACAGTTATCTGTGATAACTCAGCTTCTTCAGGGAGTACACATTTGCCAAATCTACATGTTCAAAAATAGCATTATACCATGTAGGAATGTGGGCCTTTTTAAGACAGAGGTTTTATTTTTATGTTAATTGTAGACTATTGTGTTATTTTATGCTATTTTGTGTTATTTGATTTATTTATTTTTTAATATATACTTTCTTTAGCTCTTGTGTTTCCCAGAATTCAAGGTTTTTATATTTTTAACCATTTAAA
>JANHGN010003583.1:151904-162142 GCA_024605025.1 Megaceryle maxima | reverse complement strand
GTTATTTGATTTATTTATTTTTTAATATATAATTTCTTTAGCTCTTGTGTTTCCCAGAATTCAAAGCTTTTATATTTTTAAACATTTACAGCTTTCGCACAGGACAATTGTCCAGCTCCTTCCTTGAGCACTAAGTAACAGCAAACCAATTAAGTCTGGTAGCATGGAAGTAGGGAAGATAAAATGATGGAAGTAATGACGAATGTGCAAACTAAAAAGTCTGAACCTCAAAATATAGTTCCCATAGGAAAGTAAATTATGAACAAATCAGTAAATGGAATGGTGTTGCCTTTAGCATGACCCTTGCATTGCAGAGACAAAGCTGAGTCAGGTATCCTGTGGTAAGTCAAAAGCCTTTTCTTTACATGCATAGCCACTTGGATAAACTGAAAGATTCCTTTAGAAGGTGAGAAATCTCTATTTGGAGTTACGTGTATGATGCGCAATCACTGTAGGGCTGCTAAATTAATTGTCTATTCAGTATTTTAATTTGGCAACAACAGCAGATGCCGAGTTTCAGTACGTGATCTAGTTAAGATGCCAGTAACTGCAGTGATAAGTTAGCTTATCATATCTCATACGGAGTGAAGGTGAAACATCCAGCTGTCACACATGGAGGATGCTTATTACCACATCTCTTCTTCATCTGTTCTGGGGAAGGATTCTTTCTGTTTCTACTACTGTGCTAACTTTAAATGTATTGATGATAAGACTCCATGATCTTTCAGAATTTAAACCTATGATTCTCCTTTTTTATTCTCATTCCTATTCTTTGTTGCCCATAATAGCTAAAATGATTCTTTTGTCTTCCCAGTGCTTGCAAATCCTTCAGATATTTATAGGTAAATATTTTATTTGTCTTATTCAAATTTTGGGGTTGTATTGTAAGGCTCCACATCCAGTTAATAGCCCACTCAAAACTTCTCTCAGTGTCTTTTTCTCACCTCTGTTATGTGGCATGATTTGTGCACGTGTGATCCCACATTACATTGGTTCCTTTGCTGCCATGCATCCGCTATTAAAAAAATGCTGAATGAGAGTAATAGAGAGGAACAATGGGCTATGACAGGATGTTCAAGACAGGGTCATTACAGTATATTTTCTCGTGCAATCTTGTTATGAACGAGCTTCATAATTTACAAGCTTGCTTCATTTGTCAGCACCCTTTATTAATGTTATAAGGCTACGAACTGCCTGATTTCTAACAAAGTTCAATTTGATGAAAAAGCTAATAGCTCTGTGGAAAGCTACTTTCCAATATTTATAATAAGTTTATATATTTTTTTAAGTATTCATGGTTTATTTATAATCATTAGTAATGAGAAAAAGAGCCAGGAAATTTTTCACTATGAAATTACAAACTAGGTCTAGTGTACTTAACAAAATGAAATCACGGAAGCTTATGAAGTTGAATTTGAAAGTTTAGGTAGATCATTTACAAGAAAAATATTTTGCTTTTGAAGTTTGAAAAGAAAACAGCTTATCCTCAGTTTTGCTTTTTGACACACTGGGTAATTTTTTCATGTTTTCCAACACTCGGAATCCAAAGGGTCTGCTTGATGTAAAAGGTGAAGATAAGAAATAGCACCCAGTGAGCTTTTGAAGCAACTTTGGACTGTTCCTTTGATGTGTGATTAAATTAACAGTTCTCTAGCTGAAGGATACCCACTAAGGGGCAGAGTAGCAAACATTTAAGAAGGTTTCCAGCCAATGTAAAATAAGAAGCTCAAGCAAGAGGATTCAGTCAAATTTGGGAAGATGTGAACTTGGTATTGGGACCCAGGGATTAGTAGAATAGGCTAGAAACCAAGCCACAGGGATTTGGGATACTGATGAACACTGCACATATTTTCAGCATTGTATGAAAATGTCTCAATCTTTAGTCAAGACACATCAATTTCTTAGATGTGAAAATGGTCTTGTGTTCTTGGAATAAACACAGCCTAATTTGGAATACTGGGCTATATTTGTGTAATAGAGTCTAACAAATGGAAAACTAAGGGTACTGTAGGTCAGTACTGAGGTTAGCAGAACTGTGAGGGGGAAGTCTGGCAGCTGAATATCCTACAGCATGTCTCAGTGCTGCCTTCTTTTGCAAGCAAGGACAAGGTGGGTGGGGGAGTCAGACACTACAGGGATATACGGGTGAAGCTGGTTCTTGCAGAATAAGGGATGAGTTTTGAATTAGCTGCTCATCAAAAGCTTTTCTACCTTTTGTCCAGTTTGACAAATGGCTCATTGGAAGTGTTAGAGACCAACTGGTTTTCTGTAGCTCTCTGACAACACTTGGCTTCCGTGTCTTCAGTCCTGCAAAATCCTTGAAGTCACAAGTAGCATCCTTACACAGTTCCACAGACTTAGTGAAACTATATAGATGATACGCAGAACACAAAATAAGGCCAAGGGTTTGCAAAACCAGCCAAAACAATTTGTAATTTGTGTAACAAGTGTAATTTGTATCCATTTAACGAAGAATATTAATATATTTGTTGGTACTGGGAGTGTGCGCTGCTTAATGTAAAAATAAAGCAACAAATTAATGCCAATCAACAATATTTCTGTCACATTAACTACAGCACAATAGTTAGTGTGTTCCTCCTAAAACACCACATGATTTTAAGTGCATGTATGCGAGCAGTTGTTTGAACTGAAAAAGCTCCAAGAAATACGTGTGGATTTCTAGAATCCCTTTGTAACTTTTTTAAGCAAACACTTAACTGCTTAGAGAATTGAACATGTCAAAAGGATTATGTGTGATGATGTCTTAAATCAGCTGGGTTTTCTTAGAGGGTGACCATTTGAAAGAGCACTAGGCTTCTTGGGTGTATGTCATGCCAGAAAAGGGACCACCAATTGTTTCTGTTGGGTTTCCAGTAGGGTAACCTGCAACTGATTGCTGAAAAGCTTTCTCGTGACTCTCTCAAGCAAGACTGTAGCCATACTCCAGTAGAAAGTAAATTTGCTCCAGTCCCATAGAGGGGGGTGAACTAAGCTTGTCACAGGCAGACAGTTGTTTCCTGACATTGGCACTTGGTTAACAGCTTCCAGTGTTTGAAGATGTAATGGCTCATATGGATTCTGTGTGTTTGTGGCCATTTGGGCTTAACAGGAAGGTCACCAAAGTTATTGAGCAACTGTTGTCTGCTTGAAGAGATTCATCTGCCTTTCCTGCCCAACTGTTGTAGAACCTTGGCTTTCAAAGAGAAAACAGTGCTGCTCCTGTGAATTTGTCAGTATCTAGACCTTTCTAGTTAAAAATGGCAGAAAAAAAGATTGAAGTCTAATTATTTTCTTTTTCATTTCCATTGTGTTATATCTGATCCTATCAACTCTCTTTTCATCCAGCACGATCTCTATGGAACAATCAAGTGTATCTTCATTTCTTCTGTGCTCTGAGAGTCTCGCACTGCTGCCTTTCCAAACCTGTCTGTATCCCCAAATTTTTAGGAGAAGGATTCCTACTGCTCTGTAACCCTCTAGAATAACTTACTGTGTTTTCCACATATAACTCAGGAGTATATGTTGTAGTAAAATGAAGCATGGAGTAATCCTTGCTCAACAAACCGATATGGCTAATACAAAACGTGGTTGAGCCAGAAACCACCTTCCCCCAGGACACCTTTTGTCAGACTTTATCCTGATTGCATGAGAACATGTTTTATCAGAAGACTTGTTTCTAAACTGGATCTGGCAAGATATACCTGTGGGAATCCAGTTATGTGATCGTTTGCAGGAATGTAACTGCTTCTATTTTGTAGCCAGCGTTAAGGGATAACTAACACAAAATCAGAGGTTTTAGTTTGGGTTTTTTTTTTCCTCCAAAATGCAACAAGCATGTTATCATCGTTAGCAATAGAAGATCCCCTTTCACAGATTTTCAATGAATTAACTATTTTCCTTGTTTTGTGTAAGGAAGATAACCTTTGTAACATCCTGTTTGATCTGCCAGCCATATCTGTAAGCTGCAGGAATCCTGTGGGTGAACAACACAGTGCTCAAGAAAGACTGAAATCCTTGTTCTTTATTAGAAAACCATTTGGTAACAAAGTGAATAAAGCTGTGACTCCTGTCAGGTGTTTGTTTTAAATAACACCAACAAATACTTTTGTCAAAACTAGAAAAGGATTAAGTGTTTCAAATGAAATCAGATTCCTCGTGTGTCTTCCCAAAAATTAAGGCTGTACCATATTTTGCATTGGTGAGGAACAGGGACACTTTTATTACTGATCACTCTCTCTAAAGTTCACGCACCTCTGCAGTTACTACTCTTTTGCTGGAGTTGGAATCAAAGTACCAAAATATTCTTGCATTATTGTTGGCAGTCTTATAACCTGAGAGTATCTAAAATATCATCAGAAAACCTGTTCTCACAAGGTTCCTGTCCAAATTTCCAGACCAACAAATCTGGAACTTTATTCAAAAAAGCATAGATACTTACACAATTACACAACTACAGCAGAGCTTGTGGTTGAGTTTTTTTTGTGTGGTGTTTTGTTTGGGTTTTTTGTTTGTTTGTTTCATTTTGGTGTTCGGTATTTTTTTGGTTGCAGTTCTCCCCTTGTCACTTTATGTAAAACAATTTTTGCATAATTTTAGCTATATTCTATTCTTCAATCTTCTCTTCTCAGCTGTGTAAGAACTTCATTTGTCCCTTTCCCTTGTTACTGTTTTTTCTATTCAGATTGATCATTCTCCATTCTCTTAGAAATACCTCATTTTTTAATGAACAATAGTCTGTTAAAATGGAGGGTGATCAGAATTTTGTGGAATGAACCTGTTAAAATTTTTTTAAAAATTCTACTACTGAAGATTAACCCAAGTTGGTAGGTGGATGTTATTTAAGAAACTGGGGTTTTTTTTCTGTGCTTAGTTTCAGGTAGATTTAATAATGAGTTTGCATGCTATTACTGTATCAAAATCTCCTTGCTAACACATCTTTGTCACATGTAAATGTTTCATAGTTTTAGACATAGTTGACTACTTTGCTCAAATATTACTCTAGATGTGCAACACATGCAAAAATAATTATGGAAAAGCTCTGTATCAAAGACAGCGTGAGCAAACAGTTTGTTTGCTAGACAATATAGGTGATGTAGTTGTCAGTGCTATTGCTGTGTTAGTTTTCATCAGTAATTAATTCCATGGCTTCAACAAGAGTGCTCAGAGACCGTGGTATCATTCTAGCAGAGTCCTGCCAAGCAGTTAGTGCTGGGTTTTTTGTTTGTTGGTTCATTTTTTGTTTGTTGGTTCATTTTTTGTTTGTTGGTTCATTTTTTTTGTGTGTGTGGTTTTGTTTTTGTTTTGTTTGTTTTTGTTTTTGTTTGTTTTTGTTTTGTTTGTTTTTGTTTTGTTTGTTTTTGTTTTGTTTGTTTCCTTTTTCAGGGATGTAGGACTGAACTCACTGGAAATGTTTCTCATCTTTCACTGATACAAGTCAGTAAACAGAATCATTCAAAGAAAAACACATGTAATGTACATGACCTAAACAGACAGGTATATTATGCAGTGGTGACTTCTCCTTACGGTTCCTTGATTCTATAATACGTAAACTTAAAAGATATGTGTGGTTTAAATTTTATTTATGACATTAGCATCCATATTCTCCTAAAATAGAGTTTGATGATTACATAAACTTAAATGAATTTGCCTTTTAGGAGGAAAAACTCTATGTGGTGAATGTGATGGGAAAAAATATCAGTCAACGCAACTTGTGACTGCAGAATGTATTAGGGTGCTCTTTTAGTGTTTATCAATATTTAGTTGCTTTTCTTTTCCTGGGGAAAATGTACTTCTCTAGCACCTACATACAGCTGCAGTTGCTTTGAGGAGATATTTGCATATAGGAATAATGTTCATAAGATTGCTCTATTAGGTGAGAGTCTTATGAAAATATATTGACTATGAATAAAGAGGGGGAAATAAGCTTTTGGTAGTCTGTTGGTGTTTATTGTACCGAGCAGACCTGTGCATTTTCGTATCACTGTCAATTCAGCAAACGTTAGTGAGCTTTGTTTCAAAGTTGTACTTATTAGATAAATTATTATGCCTGTGTGCACTCTGTTAATATGGGGGGCTTGCTTGTGCTTGGAAGAACATTAAATATACAGAAGGCAACACAGGTTATCCAACTATGTTGTTATTTATCTGATGAACTGAATTTGTCCATCAATGCCCAGTCTTTGGACTTCAGCCCCAGCAACCTCCCAGCCCACCTAATATAAATCTGTACAGAATTTCTCTGTCTACTTAATGTGCAGATCTTTGCAGTAAAAACAGGATAACGGAAACCACGTGCCTTCAAAATAAGTCAGGTCAGAAAGGACTTGCTGTTAATACTCTGTTCTTAAGTTTAGTTTAACAGCCGATATTTGCTGATAAACTTGGTTTTGTTTTTCTTTGCCCTTAATTTGTGAATAGGCACCTGGATATTGCACCTGAGTAGAGTAGCTTAGCTTTTTACATATTTCAAGTGGCTATCAGGTAACTTCTATAACACAAGGACCAGAAATGTTATGGTTTATTCAGTTTCCAAGTGCTGATGGGTTATATATAATTATACTGTAGTTATTTATACCTTGCAACTATAGATGTAGCTTGAGAAACGTAACACTGATGAACACACCAAGTCTCCAGAAAACTAAGGAAAATGTGCAAGTTTGTTTACACATGCTAGGACGACTGAGCTTTCTTTTTCCCACCTTCTCTCCAGTCATGATGATTTATTTTTTTCCTTAAGTTTTTAAAAGTTTGGCTCCACAACAAATTGCTCATAAGACCAATTAATGTTGTGGAAACAGATGGTTTTGATTTGCTAGCAGTGACATGTTATTTTCAGAGATCGGAATATCACAGGGATATTATATTTTTGTAGTTCAACTCATGCTTTTCATTTGTTTTAGAGTAGTTAATGTTCACAGGTATAACCTTTATACTCAAAATGGAGGATTTTCCATCTTGAATCAGATCTAGGCCAGTGAGCTTTAATATCCTTCTTTTGACTTCTGTCTGTAACCTGTGCAATGTGCTTCCTGAAAAAAAAAAAAAAAAAAAGTTATGTGTCAACTTCAGAAACTTCATTTATTTTTGTGGTGCTTTGCATAAAGAAAAAATAATTTCTCCTTGATGGTTTTGGGAACTACTTACTATGCTGAAAGTCATGTATCTTTATCTAACTACAAATTCAGCTAAGAAAGATAGTATAATACTATCCAGACTTTTAAAAAAGCCAGTGACTGAGGGCAGTTGAATGAATGATCCTTAATGTTTATGCAAGCTATATGCTGGGCTATATAAAGCAACATAGGTTTATTTATAATTATCAGCTGTTAATTGTGTTGACTTTCTTCTCCTCCTAGAATTAGCATGGAAGGGAATGTGTGCTTGTGTTTTGTTTAAAGCCTTGATCAACAACAGCTCCCTAACTTTCTAAAGCTTACCTGGTCATAAATGGTACTTGTCCCAGTGATAGGACTCACATTTGCCAGCCAGGCAGTATGCTTGTTAAGACAACAACTTCAGTTCTCCAAGAATGGTAATGAAACGTGTGTACAAAGACCATTTGAGTATCTAGCATTATTGAGGACAGGATCAGTACTCGCTAGCTTCTCTAATCTTGCTCCTTCCTAAATCAACATGAGATTGGCTTAATAATGTAAGTATGAAGCATTCGACATTTTAATAATTTCTGACACCCTCAAGATGGTAGCTACATGTGACTCTTCTCTGGTGATGGTGTAAGGGCCAATGAGGCATGCAGAAGAGTAAAAGAAGTATAATCACAGTACCTGTAACAAAAAAGGTTTTTGGGAAAAAGTCGTGATCACACCCAGGCTTTTCCTGGGCTGAGAGAGCTGAGGAGCCACAGAAGTACTTAAGAGGAGTAACACTAAAGAAATGACATTGAGCAGTTGATTCCCAATATCTAATCAAGCTGCGGGGACAGAAGTAGCACAGGGAGAATGATAAATGTGTGAAGACTCACATTTGTAGTTGTCTCAACAAGCCTGTTTCTGCAGTTACATCACAAGACCCCAATTCAAATTAACTGTTGGATGTACCAAAAAAATGACAGGGTTTACAGATTTTCACAGTTCTAAACAGCTCATAGCTCTTTTAACAGTTGCATGAGGGATAAATTGTGTTAAGAGTGTTAAGACATGCCTTTAGAAATTGTAGAATTTTAGAACTTAAGCAGTTCTGCTTTCTTGCTTCCATGTTTTTTAGTACAAACAAAAATTACCTGCAAATAACAATGAAAGTTACTGAAGCATTGCATCCCTTGCACATAAATGTAGCTAATGCTGCGAAGAGCACAGCTCTGAAGAAGAAAATTCTGAAATCCGTAGCTCAGATACTATCTTTCTGCAGTAATTCCTTAGTTATCCCTATGGGATGTGGTATATGCAGCTAGGACAAGGAATGCTAACAAACCTTAGGATGTAGCAGCAAGTACGTCATAACAACTTCTGCCAAGAAACTAATACAATCCCACAGTGATCGGCTCCACCTATGTCACAGTCCTCTAGGAGAGAAGGGATGTTGCTTAGAGAAATTCACTTCAGCTACTTTATGGTAGAAAAGAGTGGTGATATACAGGGTTTCAATGAGAATTTAGTATAAACCAGGTGGGGTTTTTAATTTTGGTCTGGTTTTGGATTTCTTTTGGTTTTGCCTTGCAGCCTAAAACAGGTTATCATAAAGAGTATTTCACATTATGTTGGTCAGATGTGAATTGCAAATGATATAAAAGTGAAGTATAGAATAGACTTTTCACAGCCTAACCTATTGTTCCCAAGAAATAAATTAGAATTACAGAGTGTAGCTTTCAAAGCTGACTACCTGAATGAATATACTGATAAAAGAAAAGTAATTAAAAATCATAGTTTGATTTTTATAGTATGCAATCCTATTACTTAGTGTAGTATCTTTCATAAACAAAACAATGTGAATAGTTAAAATACAATTATTTGAAGGCTCATAAGCACACATTACGGTAATGTGTGATGTTCATAACACAATTCACAGTTTTGGCTGTTGGAAGCTGTATTGTTAGGCTGCTGGCTGGGACTCAGGATATCCCTTACTGCTTTCAAAAAAAATCTCTTGGGCCCTTAATTTCCAGCTGAACAGTCACCAAAGGTCCATGGAAGAGACCTTGATCAAAACTTAGACCTAATACAGCAATGACAGCAATGCGGATGCCTTTTTTTTTTTTTTTTTCCCCCTTTGGTGATAGATTTGTTTGGTCCTTTCATCTCTTATGTGGTGAAAATGCTTTATTTGAGAGAACTTAAAAATTGTTCAAGTGACTATCTAGATTTACAGCTGGGTCTTATTTCAGTAAAGTGTAGCACTTCTCCTTGAATATTTCTATCTTCATCAAATATTGTCTCTACAAAGACATGTTTCTTCCGAGATCTTTTGGGAAGTAGAGAAGGGTGCTGCTGTACTGCTTTTCTAAGATTATACCTTCATAGCTGCCATTTTTAGGACTGTTTGGCAAAGCCCAGCAGTGTCAGTTACAGTCACAGAAGCGTCTAAGCTCAACAGATAATGATACTTAAGTAAAAATAATCTTAGTTGTGAAAGGATGCCACTCTTTTCTCCACCTCCTTTCTGTACTTCAAGATCATTTGACTCTTTGGTCACTTAAACTCTGGGAGGAGCTGTTTCCTGCAAAAATGACTCTGTATTTCTGCATTTTTCCATGTTTCTGGTATACATTGTACAAAAAATTCCTGTGTAAACAGGACAAATTAAACACAGCCTACAGTACTCATCTGCCCTAGTGACTGGAATAGATTACAGTGGCTGGAAAACTGCACAAGTTGCATTTGCAACATTCCTCCAGCCGTCTTCTGGGTTCTGACAACCATGCCACGACAATGTTTCAGCTCTTTGTTGGGAGCTCACCCAAAATTTTTGTAGTGCTCTTCTGACTCTTGTCTGATATTTTTTTCTCTGAAAATTTTACTTATTGGTTTGCTCTTTCTTTGCAGTCTTTGGAGGTGGTCCAGTCTTTTAAGTGTGACCCCCGTTTCACAAAACCTTTGGTTTTGAGTTTGATTCTGTTTTGGGCATGTCATGACTTAGTGACTTCAGTGAAACTGCTGGGAAACCCAAAACATAGACGTGCTATACATTTTTTTTTTCTCCATCAAATTTTCTTCTACTTCTTTTTTTTTTTTTTTTTTTTTTTTAAATGTTTTTTATTTCAATGTGGGTTTGTTTTAGTTTTT
>JANHGN010003583.1:129672-151804 GCA_024605025.1 Megaceryle maxima | reverse complement strand
TGTTGGTTTGGGTTTTTCTTTTTTTCTTCTTTTTTTTCCTTTCTTTCTTCCTGCTCCTTCAGCTAAGCACTTCAGAGGGAAGTCATTAATAGAGAAAGGATTTATAGTGCTACATATTTGGGGTGGGATGTGATGACCCAGTACACAAGCATCTGCTACTGTCTGGGAAGCCCACCCAGCCTAGATGGCTCCATACAGAATGCCCCAAGGACAATGGGCCCAGATTTGACAAATGGCTTTTATGCCCATCTGAAAGGGCACTAGGAGCCTCTGTGTGGGCAAGTGAACATAGTCTTTGGTCTTGATCTCTCTCATTGGCTGTACATGTGAGGAGTAGCAATGGCAAGATGCAGGATGTTTGTAGTTTCATCCATGTGTTTGCAGACTGCAACCATGATATAAATGGGGTTAATACTAGGAATTGATTATGCTACTTGCAGTCTGTAGAAGAATCGAACTGAGAGACAGTTGGTTTATTTCAAATGTTTTTTCACTTTCATCAATATTGATATCTGTTCACCTTTTGCTGTTGTAAAAGATCAATTAGAAATAAAAGGATGATCACCGTTACCTAGGCAAGTCCATTTCCACTGCACCAACATGTGTTGTGAATGTCCCCAGGGTATTTTCTGGACAGTAAAATTGTTAATGGTGGTGGTACTTAAAGCTATAATTAGCTTCTGAAGTTAACACCCTTTCAGTTCTATTGTTTCATTTTGAGTGCAGATATTTGAGAAATCCTTGGTGTATTGCGACCCTTTGAATAAATTTCCCCAGCTAAAAGGAGTGTAGAGTTGTTCAAAATCACTGTCTGTGAGAGTGCTTAAATCCTAATAGTTGAAACTTGTGCAGCTTTTAAAAACTGATATTCTGTAATTATAATTATCACCTCATGTTGAGGTGGAACCCTCTATGCTCAAGTTTATACCCATTGTTCCTTGTCCTATTGCTGGGCACTACAAAAAAGAGATTAGCCCCTTCTATCTGATACCCACCTTTCAGATATTTATAGACATTAATAAGATCCCCATGTTTAAACAGGTCAAAACATGTTTAAACAGGTCAGACTACTTATTTACTGTAGTTCATTCTGGCACTAGAATTGTATAAATTAAAATAATAATAATGAGACAATGAGTTTGGCTGCTGTCACCAGGTGATCACTTGAAAAGTCAAGAAGTATTTCAAACCTAATGTATTTCAGGTGCTTTTATTTTGTCTGGGGTGCTGTAGAGGTGCATTCAGGATTCTCACCAGTCACCATGGCTTGTTTAACAGCTGTGATTCCTTTGCAATTACGTGTCTAGGAATAGATTTCTAATTCCTCTTAGGGTTTTAAGAAAGAAATGAAGGGATCGTGAAAATCAATGTGACTGATTGCCAGATTGTTAAAATCAGGTGTCTAAGTCACCTTATTAATACCTGTATATTGCAGGTGACCACTATTTAAGTGGAACATGGCATAGTGTTTCATTACACTTTACTACAGAGTAACTAGTCCTGAGTTATCAGTTGAAAACTGCAAGTGAAGGTTTATTTGTTTGGTTACTGAGGCACATAATGCAAGTCATTATTACAATGGCTACATAATCCTGACGTTTACAATGGTACTATATGCAATTCAATCTGTAGGCTGAGTGCTTGCAATGGGTAGCAAGAGATTAGAAAAGGATAGAGTGCAGGAGGTCACTTTAGGTAATGATTGTACCTTTGCTTCACTGTATGGGAAGAGCCTACTTCGTGTTTTGTAGGTACAAAGAAAATATTAAGGTAGATGGCTCACTCAGCTCTCAACACTGGGAATTTCTTGTGGGAAAACCCAACATCTGAAGTGTCCCTAGCAGTACCACAGACATGAATGTCCCGACTGTAGCCGGAGAACAGATTTTTGGTCTGAGTCCCATCTTCTAGGCAGGTAAGGACAGTTACAAATGAAAGACTGGTGTAGAAAAATAAATGACTGATAATTATCAGAAATATTTGGTTATATTTACCTGACTTTTCATTTGTTTGGCTTTTCTCTTCATTAGCCCAAGGACTTTTACTCTCTTTTTGCAGTGCCTTTGATGACAATCCCTACAGAAATGAATGGTAAATCCATTGCTAAGTGCAGAGTGGATATTTAAATCTCAGATGTGACAAAACATGCAATGAGGTGATGGGCAAATCACTTAAATTTTTTTATTTTTTTATTTATAGTTCTCATGCACATCAGAGGTTTTATTCATTACATTCTTCAAATTTATCTGCAGGCTTTTGTAAGCCTCTCAAAAACTGTAAATCAAAGTAGGCTGATTGTAAACACTACACTTCTCACTGGTATTCTTTCCTACAGAGAATGAAAATTGTATCTGTACTAGCAGTTGAAAGACACTTAAATTCTCAGGACTGTCTGTCAGACATTAAGCTGGCTTAAATACCTTTCACAATAGATGTGTCTTTAAGAGTCAGATATTGCTTAAGGGTTCTTTTACAAAACCTTTTCTGAAGATACCAACTGCCTTCAGCTCTTTGATTCAGGATCAGTGTTTTTAATTATCTTACTCTCATATTCCCTTTATGTTCTTTCTTGGTGCTTTTCTGGGACTTTGAAGAAAAAATGACATTGCAGGTTTGTTTGTTTGGTTTTTTAATTTGTTTGTTGATTTTAGAAATGAACTAAATTTCTTCATAGTATCATGATTCTACATTTAGTAGCACTGTATAGTTTCAGTAGCTCATTTGGCTCCCACAGTTGGATTAGTCTGAATTTCCCACCAGTTTGGTAGTCTGATTTTCAACAGATGTTTTAGGGTCATCCTCCTTGTAATGTCTGACCCTCAGAGATGACCAGCCAAGTAGGGTTCAGAGTTCAGATCTCTGGGTGATGACCACTTCAGATTTAAAGTTCTTAAGAGCACTAATCAAAGTTTTGGATTTGGTTTTTTTTTTTTTTCTCTACAGCTTTGTAAAGTGGTGTAACGAGACAGCCTTTTGATCGATAATGACTGAGAAGTTAGTTCCCAACAACACTGGAATGAATTTACTTAGTCTGGTGGCTGCAAAGGATGCTTACTAATATCTCAATATCTTAATGAATTAAAATGTGGGAGATCATGTCTTTTAGAATAGGACAAACCAAATACAGCTCAACTTGTCAGTGTCCCTTCTGACAGTAGTCTGTATCTAGTCCATTTTATGTTTTGTTTAGACGAAGCAAAAGTACTTTGATTCCTAGCTGATAAAATGTTTATATGATATTCAGAATAATTAATGCCATCATTAAAATGCCACTTGTTTTGGAATGATGCACAGCAGCTGTTTAGCAGTGCAGAGTCAGTAGAAGTTTGGGATGTTGCAAAAGAAAGTGAACAATAAAGATGACTTGCTGGGTCCTGCACTTTGGTCACAACAACCCCAGGCAACACTACAAGCTTCAGGCAGTGTTTGGAAAGCTGCCCAGCAGGAAAGGACCTGAGGGTGCTGGTGGTCACCAGCTGAACATGAGCCAGCAGTGTGCCCATGTGGCCAAGAAGACCAACGGCATCCTGGTCTGTATCAGAAATAGTGTGGCCAGCAGGAGTAGGGAAGTGATCATGCCCCTGTACTTGGCACTGGTGAGGCCACACGTTGAGTACTGTGTTCAGTTCTGGGCCCCTCAACACAAGAAAGACATTGAGTTGCTGGAGTGAGTTCAGAGAAGGGCATCCAAGCTGGTGAAGGGCCTGGAGAACAAGTCCTGTGAAAGAGGCTGAGGGAATGGGGATTGTTTAGTTTGGAGGAGACCGAGGGGAGACCCTATTGCTCCCTACAGCTACCTGAAAGAAGGTTGTAGTGAACTGTGTGTGGCCTCTTCTCTCAAGTAAATAATGACTGGACTAGAAGAAATGGCCTGAAGTTGCACCAGAGGAGGTTTATACTGCGTATTAGGAAGAATTTCTTTACTGAAAGAGAGTAGTCAGGCACTAGAACAGGCTGCCCTGGAGGTATTCAAAGAAACATGTAGATGAGGCACTTCAGGACATGTTCTACTGGGATGGGATGGTGAGGTGGTTTGGTGTTTTGTTTTGTTGTTGTTGTTTGTTTGTTGATGGTTGGACGCAGTGATCTTAGAGGTCTTTTCCACCTGTGACAATTCTGCGATTTTTCTGTGATTTTTTTATGTACTATCCTCATCACTGAGCAATTATAAAATCTCCTAGTGCAGTAGTTGTTTTCTAATACTCTTTTTGAGAAAGGGAAATGTATTTACTGCATAGTTAGGAAACCAACCAGGTTTTATTCCTGTGAATTTTGATTTCATTTGGGAAGCCTGGAGATATTAGGACAATGAGAAATTAGCTCATGAAATGTCACCTATTCTTTGTGTGGTATAGACCTGTAGCAATAGCCAGGTGTTTTTATTTCTGTAAAATTACTTACAAAGAGACATATCTGTTATGGAATTAATTTGCCAGTAAGCCTTGTATCTAATTAAAAATTTTATGTCTGCCCTTGTTCCAGTTATATATCTCACCAATAAAGCACTTGATACTCCTTTGGAGAAATTATAGGTGTTCTTAAAGCTTCAGAAGATAACAGAGTTCTCTCTCTGGCATATATACTTATGAATCCAGAGTATTACTTGGATTACCTGCTGTGTTTCAGCAAATATCCTGCTCTATCAACAGCAGGAGGAAGCCAATGCAGGAGAAATCTGGATTTCACCGAGGGAAGCTTGGCACAAGCTACAATAGAAATAAATGTAGGAGATTTTTTGTTTGTTTGTTTCTGAATGGTTCCCTCACATGGAATCAGTTGGGTGATGTTTCCGCTGGCTCCAGCAATGTCAAGGCCATTGATGATGAAAGTTTTGTACTGTTTTTCCCCATCGCTTGGAAAATTCTCTCCCCTCCTCCCTCCCCCCTCAACCAAATCGCTGCCAAGCAAGCAGCTGTGAACAAAATTTCTCAGCAAGATGAATTTGAAGTTTTGCATGCTCTGTGGAACAGGATACACAGATACAGCTTTGCGAGAGTAACAGTTGAGGGGTGCAAGTCCAGACTCTCTGAATAATGCATGTGCATGAAATAGATGAGCCTTTTAAGGTGTTTTATTAAGTTAAAAGGCATGGGAAAGAATAAAAAAAACCCCATGGAAACATTATTTTTTTCATAGTGATTTTTGTTACCTCAAAGGTAAGTAATGCCTGACAGTTTGGTGTCCAAGCTTTGCTATTACAGTCAGTAAAACTAGTGAGTATGAGTGGTATGAGTGCTGCAGTTGCATCTGAGACACTGGCAGTCCAATGGCTGGAACTGGTATGTAGAATTACAAGCTCAGTTGAATATCTTGTAACTTAATTTTGGTCGATGTTATCCTTATCAAAGTGTCCTATAAAATTCCATGCATTTTGTTTCAGCCAGGGATTTTTTTTTAATAGAGTGTGGAATCAGTATGAGAATTCTGTTTTGTTTTGTTTTGTGCTTTTGTTTTGTTTTGGTTTTTTTGTTTTGTTTTGTTTTTGTTTTTGTTTTTGCCTTTTTTTTATGCAGGAAAATAAATGCAGGATATGAGTGTACAGCAAATGTGGACACCTATATTAAAGCCATCTAATATTTTCCATGCTTGCAATGGAAATTTTCAGTTGCTTGCAATTTTGACAAGATTTAACTGAGATTTTCCATTACATGTTTCTGCATTATTATTACACTTTGAGGGGAGATAGTGTGCTTAAATGTGTAAATGACATATAAATTACATTTATACATAAGTTATGACCAGAATAGCTGTGCTTGATTCTCATTCCTCTGCTGTAGCTATAGGGCTTGTAATGTTTTATTACATTTGGTATGTAATATTTCATCTTCTTGAAGTACCTTATCCAAGTGAGATTCAGAGTTTATCAAGGCAGTGATTTTTGTGTCCGATTTATGTAATGTTCATAGTTAATATTTTATTTTGGTTTGCATTCAGGTAAGTTAGGGTGGAATACTGCAAAAGGATATGGAAAAGTCTGTTTGTAATTAAAGGAATACTAATTGGACTTTAGGGACTGTGTGTAAGATACACTAGTCTTTCCCACGGCCACACCCTGAGCATATGATCTTTAACTGAATTCATGGAAACATTCACACTGCTTCCTACAGATTGCAGCTGGCACTGTCTGTAAAAATCTCTGCTTCACAAAGAGCGGAGGATTTTATGTGATAATGTGTGGTGATACATTTCATTCTGCTGCAGTGTTACTATACAGCTATGAGAAACAGATGGAATGTGCTGTAGGAAGACTGTAATAAGCAATGCAATTATGCAATAATACTGAAATCCTAGCAATGACCACCCTTGCAGTTCTTGTTCAGAGGATGTGAAACAGTGCAGTGCTTGGCCATCAAGTATGCGTGTGGCTTAGAGACAGCATGCCAGCTAAATTGTTAGATGACCCACCAACTGCTTTTGCTATTTCAAACTTCTAGCATCTTTCCCAGCAGCATCAGGTCTTCAAGTATAATTTGTCAATGGCACGGAATCACTTTTCTATTAACAGCATGAAAGTGCAATAGAATGTCAACTGAATTATATTGCCAGTTAGACTGGGGCCTGTTCAGTTTTCAGCAGTTGTTAATCATTGGTATTTCAAAAAAACCCAAACCAACAAACAGCGAATACTTTTGCAAGAGACAATTGGAGACTTTCAAAACCTTCCTGGATGTGTTCCTGTGCAACCTGGCCTATGCAAACCTACTTTTATCGGGGTGGGTCGGACTAGATGATCCCCTGAGGTCTCTTCCAACCCCTACCATGCTGTAATTCTGTGAACTGATGGACAACTTTAAAAAGGGTTAGTTTTCTACTTTCAGGTAAGGACAGATGTATACAATTTCAAGTGGAAGAAATTTTACTTAAGTGATGTTTCATAAGAGATATATAAATGTATTATTTCAGTTAGTGCTAAAGATTTCTACTTACTCAGACTAAAATCCAGTCCTCATGTAAAAGAGAAAGTATTCTTTTAAAAGTAAATGCACATTGTCAAAGATAATTGATAAAGATCACCACATAAATGTGTTGTAGTTGGTTGAATATGGCTTTAGCTGTCCAAACAGTCATCGGTGCCTTTTAAGGGACTGGATGTAACACAATAAAAGTTTTGAGACTCTCATGCTTATACTGATGCCAGTTGTTTTGTGATCTCCACGTATACTTTCAAATCAGTATAAGGAATACATAGGGCAAATACTGCAATAGAGGTTAGTGTAGTCACTTGTATTTTGCTTCTTGTTCAAAGAATCTTATTTCTCCTTTTGTTAAACTGATTGATTGGTTGCTATGGTCCTGTAATTAATTTTTAAACTGACTCTAGCAACTCGACCAGATTGTTTCTTCACTCCTGAGTGCTTCAGTCTGTGTCACAGTTCTGGTTATGTTAATGTTCCCGTGGGTGTGATAGGGTGTGTGTGAAGCTGAAGGGAATTCCCCTTTAGAAGACTTTGAAGTGTTGGTGGATGGTATTTTCTTCAATTTGTCAACACTGATGTTAACTCAGATTGACAAAAAAAAAGAAAATAATTTAAAATATCATTGGCTGTATCAATATCTTAGTACGTGTCTTCCCTTGAAGTGCATGTAGGTAGAGGGTAGAAAAACATTCTTGTCACTCTACCACTTTATGGCTACCTTAAGATGATTTCTGCAGTTAGTTTTTAAAAAGAAGAGTTATGTATAAAAAGAAAAGCTCTGGTTATAAACATGAAGATGAAAGCTTTGATACTGCTGTGGTTTTAATGTCTCCTTTGAGTATGTGCATCCATTCTTTTCTGCCATAAAAAGTTATTCACAAGCCTCTGCTGGTGGTCTCTGTACTGAGCACGGGCCCTTGGAAGTGAAGGCCTATGTCTCTGTGGGTCTCAAGAAGATGTGCATATACTGGTATGCAGCTATAGGCTTTAAAAATATATATAGCATGTAATTTCTTTCTATACTCTTGAGATTAATTTTAACTGCTTCTGATTTTTAACTTTCTCGAGTCTCACAAAGTCCTTTATAGCTACCATACTCTGTGTGAGCCCAATATGAAACATTTGCTGCTAAAATGCCATTTTGGGAATAAAACACATGAAGAAACATAGGAAAGATGGGAAATATCTGTAGCTAATTAACAGCAAAGGAGACAAGCTTCAGAACACTAGAATTCAAAAGGCTGGTTTTGGCTGCTGCTTGTTCTTGGCTTTTGCAGCAGGACAGATTAGTAGTTTTCATAATTTAGCACAGTATAACATGTATTGTCCAATATTCAAAGGGTGAAATATTCCAGATCCTGCACTTTTGACTTCTGGCATGTGAAATTTTAGGTTTAAGAGGAAATATTCTGAACTGTAGTGACTTAGCTTGACCTGGTAAAGGCTTTGAAGTAGCTAGTGGTTTATTTTGTTTTGAATAGGTATATCAAGCTGAATTTTTCTAAAGCTGCCTTAAATTTACCTGAATTCTTTTTTGATTAATAAATGCATAGGAAATATCCCATGAGAGAAGATGTTGATATTTGGCATGAACTTCCCATCTGAAATTTCATTCTCAGCCAGATGAAAATTACTGCCAGTGAAAAGAAAACTGCTTTGGGGATATTTTAGTTCTTTGTATTATTTTGTTTTGTTTTTTAAAGAAAATAAAAGAAATAAATTAAACACAAAATCAGAAGATTGTATTGCGTCTGACATTTCCATGGAGAAATTTCCATATCTATATTTGGTTCATCAGTTCTACTCAAGTCATTGACCAATAGTGAACCCAAAATTAGGACACTGGTTCTGATGCAGTGGCTGCAGCAGGACTCTGTTTATGCTGGCATGAGCAGCTCCCTTTCCTGGCCACCTGCTCCTTCCCCATCCTGCTCTGAATTGCTAGTGTGGCATGGTTCACCTAAAAATGAAAATATGATTTAAAAACCAAAATTAGTAAAACTTAAAAACCCCACAAAACTGAATGAGAGAATGTTTGTGTATATTTGTGTGTAAATATTCTCATTTCTAAAAGTGAATCTAGAAGAAAATGATGTAAAACCTGTGAGTTTCATAGAATATGCTGAACTGGGCTGGGGCCAGTGGGGAAAACGCCTGAGTGGTAAGCTCTGAAAAAAACAAGTCTCTATCCATTTTGGTTAACCCATTCTCCCATTCCTATTGCTTTGTTCTGACCCTAAGAAAAGTCTTTGAACTGTGGAAATACTGTTCTTGTAAAATTAGCACATGTCAATGAAGAAATAAGAAAAAAACTTTTTAAAACTCAGCCAGTTGAGAAAATTACTTCATGCTGTAAACATTTTCACAAAGAAACCTTTGGATCTCTTTTGGGTCATTACTTGGTAAACAGGATCAAACAGAGTCATTCAAATAAAAACACTGACTGAAAGGGATACACAGAGCAGCAGTTCACTCTGCAGCATTTAAACAGCAGTGTCTGGGGAAATAAAAGCCTTAAGATATCTGAGCAAAAGTTATCATGAAAGTGTTAAGGTTTCTTTGATGAATTTATAAATTTATGCTACCATTGTTTTCATTCAGAAGGGTAATAATTTTGCTTGGAGGTGGAGAAATCTTTAGAGGAATATACCATATTTTTGATATGCATCAAAGAATCAGAATATCTCACACTGAAAGGGACCCATACAGACCACATCCAACTCCCTGCTCCTCAAAGAACTACCTAAAACTAAACCACATGACTAAGATCATCATCCATATATAATTCTATCTAGATAACTATACTCCCTGGGTTTTTTTGTTTCCCCCCCAGCCTAGGGTACACTTCTGTTACTAGTATCAGCAGGTGCATGCTGAGGAAAGCAAGATGGGAAACATTTTTGCTTTCTCTAAATTGGGCCATGTGGCTGGGGTCCTTTGTTCTCTCCCTCAGAGTCATAGCAAAGAAGGCAACGTCTGCTCTTGTTTATGGGCTCGCCCCACACCCTTCAGCATTTCCATTCTTCTCCTAAAATCTGTAAGACATTCACTGTTTTTAATATGAATCTGAAACGAAGCAATAGAATTTGGGCTCAAGCAGGAAGATTCAGTAACTCTGGTGGCATATTTGTGATACTTTGCTATACTATGTAACTGGGTTCGATGTCACATCGGTAACACGTCCCTATGATTTTTGGGGTTTGGCTCATGTAGTTTTGCTGCATATGTCTGTGGATGCCTTGCTCCAGTTTCAGTTATGGATGGAGTTTTTTTGTTGTTGTTGTTGAACATGAGGAATATAGATTGGCAAATGAGGCATTAAAATATACCTAATAGGAATGTGAGAGCTCTCCAACGTTTTCATAGCATGAAATGCATGGGAAGAATGAATGTCATGAGCAATCCCTTTGCATTTAAAATAATATGTTAATTGGAACATCCTTGCCAGACCATAGCAGTTGCTTTGGACGAAGAAAAATTTCAGGAAAGTTTACTGAATGTGTTTTAACTACATTTTAAACTTACTATAGCAGGAAATTAATATGCTTAAAAAAAGAGATGAACCAGCACTAAATCATCTTAATCTGTTGGTTACTGGAATTTAATAATTAATTATTCTGCTGTCATCTTCATTTCTGTTAATAATCTTTTATAGGATGTTTGATAGTGACCACTTCAGCATTTTCACAGATAACTTTGTTGAGCAGCCTTCCTTCTAAGTTTCTTTCTGCTTGAATGAATGCTACAGAATTTAAATGCCATGGCTTAGAGAACATTGAACTCAACTCAGTGAGTTATGCCTAATAACATGTGTAGCTATGTTAATGGATTTTGGGCATCAAGGTACAGTTTGCATTAGGGCTATGGGGTGAAAAGGATTAAGCTTGTAAAGCATAACAAGTGCTTACAGTATGATAGTCAAACAGATTTCACTGAAAAATCTGGAGGCATTAATAACTGTAAACTGTTGGAAATCACAAATGCATCTTTGAGAATAAGCAGTGTCAATCTGACAGTAAAGTTTGCTTTGCCAGAACCTGTTGTCTTCATTTAACAGTGAGTTCCTCAAGAGGGAAGCATTTTGGGTGTCAGCATCACTGTATAAGACAGTGTAAAAAATACCGTCATTTAAAAAATGTCAGTAATGGGGGAAATATTATCCTGAATTTTTTGTATTTGATAAAATATGTAATGAAGTGTGTTACTAGGGAACTGATTTCTGCTGTAAAGGTTGTTTTATGTTAGCTGCCAGCACCCGCTCTCTTATTTTAGGTTAGAACTAAGAAAGTTATACTGTATTGCACTATTAGACTCTGAGAGAATTTTCTGTTTAGAAGACAAAATAATCAGTACTTTAGGCAGAAAATAGTATAACCAGGAAAACACTGTGAAATTATTTTGGAAATGTGAAGTATTATGTCTCTTACTTATCCTAAATAATTTTACTTTGATTTGATATTTTTAACACTCATATGATGCATTTATTTAGCGCAGTTAAATATTCTGCTGAATTGTAACTATAACTGTAATTTTAGAGTCTTTGCTTATCTTCCACATGCAATCGCAGCATTTGCCACTGCTGGTTTCATTTGTTTTTAAGTCAATAGAAAGTTTGTCATATTTAAGGAGGAGGCAAAAATTGCAGAATATTCCAAGGGCAGAGCCTTGTGGATGTTTCCTTCTCCAAACCCTCATTCAGAGGATTTTGTTGCGGGTTTTTTCAGGTTGTTGGTTGGTTGGTTTGGTTTTCAACTGGGTGCTGCTTCTCAGGATAATTTACAATGTCACCCAATCCTGTGAACTGAAGAGAAGTGTTACAAACCAGTGTGGGTTCCCTCCTCCCCAGATAAAACTATCACCACTGTCACTCTATGAGAGGTTCTTATGGTTTTAGGTATTATTAGAACTGGCCAAGTGTGTTGTTAATTTCTCCTAGTAATTTCTTTTGGGTGCAAGAGGCAAAATTTAGCTGAATGGTAGCCAAAAGTTATTCATGGGGAAAAGTACACAGGAGTAATTCAGACTGTGTAATCTTAACTACAGATGGTTCTGTGATCTCTGCAAGGCCTCTGGCAAGCAACTAGAGGGATGCAAAAACAAACCCCTAGAAAATCTGCATGCTAATAGAGAGATTAAAATAAGTGAAACACCTTTGTGAACTAGAACTAATTTTCTACTTGCAATAAGCCTGAGACCTTGAGATGTGCCTAGTCTGGGGTCCAAGGAAGAAACAGCGAGTACTTTCTCATACTAATATACCTTCTCATACTAATATATGATCAAGTTGTTATAAAATAATAGAACAGTACAATTGAGATATGCCACTCGTTCTTCTTCATTTATTTTAATCCTCAAGAAGAGAGTAAATGCCATTGTGCCACAACTGCTCCTTAGGAAAATGTTCTGGAACAAAAGGTAGATGGAGAGACATTTCATTGTGGCTTTTTTTATAATCACAGAATGTTACAGGTTAGAAGGGACCTCAAAAAGTCATCTAGTCCAACCCCCCTGCCAGAGCAGGATCACCTAGTTTAGGTCACACAGGAATGCATTCAGGTGTGTTTTGAATGTCTCCAGAGAAGTAGACTCTACAACCTCTCTGGGCAGCCTGTTCTAGTGCTCCATCACCCTCACCATGAAAATGTTTCTCCTTATGTCTACATAGAACCTCTTACATTCCAGCTTGCACCCACTGCCCCTTATCCTATCATTGACGTCACTGAGAAGAGCCTGGCTCCATCCTTCTGACACTCGCCCTTTACATATTTATAAACATTAATGAGTCTCCTCTTCACCAAGCGAAAGAGACCCAGCTTCCTCAGCCTTTCTTCATCAGGGAGATGTTCCACTCCCTTAATCATCTTCGTGGCTCTGTGCTGTACTCTTTCAAGCAGTTCCCCATCCTTCTTGAACCGAGGGCCCAGAACTGGATGCAATATTCCAGATGTGGCCTCACCAGCACAGAGCAGAGGGGGAGGAGAACCTCTCTTGACCTACTAACCACACCCCTTCTAATCCACCCCAGGATGCCATTGGCCCTCCTGGCCACAAGGGCACATTGCTGGCTCATGGTCATCCTGCTGTCCACCAGGACCCCCAGGTCCCATTTCCCCTTTGCTGCTTTCCAACAGGTCAGTCCCCAACCTATACTGGTACATGGGGTTGTTCTTTCCCAGATGTAAGACTTGCCCTTGTTGTATTTCATTAAATTTCTCTCCATCCAACTCTTCAGCCTTATGTCTCCATGTACGTGAGCAGTGCTGTGGGTTCAGAGAATGAGATATCAGAAGAAACTCAGCTTGTTTGTAAACTTGGGGGTTATTTCCTACAGTACTTTGCATGGTTGTTATAAGAGTACCGCATATCTTTTCCTATTTCCTGATTAGGAAGACCTGTGGAGGTCTTCATGTACCCTATAAGCCTCTTCATTCTGCAGTGTAAGAAGAGATCTGTTTATCCCTTTGTAGGCCACTGCATTTCTCAGATGTGCTGTTTGCAACGTTCCCTCTTTACAATGTTGCTTGCTACCAGTTAGTGGAACACACAACAGTCTGTTGTACTTGAACATACTTAATACTTTGAACTCCTAATGAGTTCAAAATAGTATTAGGAACTTATTATTATTATTATTTTTGTTCCGTTTTTCCTGACGTGCCCAATCTGATTTGAAGAGAGGAGGTCACACTGGGGGTTTGAAAGAATAACTTCAATGAGGATAGGTATGTCATCTTATAGCAAGCAGTTCCATTAGCATAACAATTGAGTTTTACCAACGTTTTAAACCATTATAGTAAGTTAAGCTTTGTTTATTGTAAAATCCAGAAATATAGGGATCTGATGTATTTGGTTAATAGACCAGTTCCTTCAGGTGAAGGAGAATACATCTGAAAATAAACAAGCCCTGTCACTAACAGAATGAAAAGAATAGAGCAATGAAATCTCTTGGAAGCTGTGAAGAGTTTATGCTTCTGTACTGTAGAAATTGTCTAAGGGAGGATCAAGCTATTCTGATCTCCTGTCTCACCTGTTTTAGGAGTCTGTAACTGTGGATGCCTGGGTCTTAATTCACAGTGGCAGTGAGCAGGGAATTCTAGTGTTGTGAAACTGTGCTACCCAGAGGTCATTAGATTTGTTCCATAGCTATTATTTTTGAGCATTCGTAACCCTGTAATTATTAGGAGGATGAGATAATGCCCACACATACAGCTATGAGCTGTTATGTGATACCATCAAAGCAGTTTGGTCCAAATCCTGGCAAAAGTGGTTCCCTCAGAAATGAGGGCATTTTACCCGATTATGAAGATTTCCAAATTGCCCAGAGTTGCTCTCTCTCAGATAAGTGTGGAGATTTTGCAGTCCACTTTCAGGACTGACTGACTTTGGTGTCTATTCATGCTTGGGTGTTACTGCTCACTTGCAAAGCCTTTTAATTATATAAGAATCTGCCCCTCTGTGGGCAAAGTATTTCCCAGAAAGCTTATTCAAGTGGAGATATAAGTGAAGGCTCTATCTATAATTCCATTTGAGGCTACTGTTTTTTTTCTGTGTACTAGAGCAATTCAAATTAGGAATGTTTGAAAAGGATTGGGCATTTTCTTATTTGTTGATTTTGCCTGTATCTTGGGCTAAAACAACCAAATTGTCTGGGGTTTTAAATACTTTTGAGTTGTATGCCTCCCTCTAAAAAGAACCAGAAAAAAAAAAAAAAAGTGTGTAGCTATTTCTGGGAGATATTGCAACAAAACCAAATCAGGAAGTGATGGAAAACTGCAGGTGTAGGGGGGTATATGTGGGGATGGTAGTGGTTGTCAAGAAAACAGCCATGCTGATCCCCGTTTTCAGTCAGAGAGGAAGGCTATACATATATATTTGCACGTGTTCAACTTTAGTGTTGCAAGATTATAGCACACTGCAAGATATGTAACTTATACTGAAAACATTTGGGAGGTTGGTTGGTTTTGGCTTTGATTTATTTTTTTTTTCCTGTGCATGTGTATTAGTGTACATGCAAGGACATAAGTAGACTCTTCCTCCTATCCCACTCCTACAGAATTGCATTCTGAGCTAGAGTCAGACTTAAGGGCAACTGCTTAAGGTAGAAGCTGTCTGTGGTTTTTCTTTTGTACTAAATGTGGTCAGGTGATTTAAGTTCAAAAAATGATTTTTCTTGCTGACTCCTTTTTTTAACCCTTTTGCTGTATCATTGAAATGAGAAGTGTCTGGAGCTCAGCAAGGATGACATTTATTCCTGAGAGTACGAGAAAAGGTTAAAAGTAGAAACAGCTGATGAGACAGGACGGCTCTGTAGAGAAAGCAGGAGGAAGAGAAACGTGAACATCTGTTAAAGCTGTATCAGTGACTATTTTGGCTAAGTTCAGCTCACAGTTCCTTTTGAATTCCTTCTGCAGTAGATGTCACTGCTATCAGTGACAAACACGATATGGGCCTTTGGAGTATCATTAATTTGGGTAACAGAGACTGCAATAAAGAGGAAAAACAGACTGTTCCATTTTTTATCTTTTAAAGTTAACCCAGTCTTCAACACAACATGCACTAAAAATAAAACTGAGATTTTGAAGATGTGATTTGCTGTTGCAACTCAACGTTCTCTTCCCATAGACATTCCTTTCACTGGGATAATACTTAAGCTAGAGGACTGCTCCTAGTTGCAGTTCTGTGTCCACTGACTTACAGTTTCATTCAGTACTCACAATGTAAATCATGGTCCTGCTGGCTTTTGTTCAGCTGCCCACTGTCACAGAGCGGAGCCTGGGAGTTCTGTCTGAGCTGCCAGCACCTTTTCCCTCAAGCTAAGATGCAATACACTCAGTCTAATACAAGTGTCTTCTCTTCCACACAGTAGACTTGTCAAAGATGTTTAATAGCAGAAGAACAACTTGGGAAGCATTATTATTTAAAGAAACCTAAGAATGGGTCCCATTTATTATTGATTTATTTTCCTTATGCATGTAATACCTCTCAGCCCTGAGATGGAGAGAACTTTCTGAGAATTATATTTGCTTTGCATCTCATCAGAACAGATGATTAGTAGAAACAGCCTAACTTTCTTTGCAGTACTAACTTGCTACCTCAAACAATGGACTATGCTGTTGTCCATTCTTGAGAATGTTTTTAATTTTCCTGTGAAAGTTCTTGTCCAAACCAAATGGAATAAATGTTGAGTGAATTAACTCATGTAGTGATGCAAGAAATGCTTTCCTGAAGTCCAAATAGGCATCTGAATGACCTTGATCCTGCATTTTGTAATTAAGTCCAAAAGTAGTGATCCATAGGAAAAGGATATTTTTCTCTCTATTTAAGTGGTTTGTAGTTAGAAAATGTGAGAAATGAGTGGAAAGCATAGAGTGAATTATAGACTTGATGTAACATTTTATCTCCCGGGAAGAAATAATAATTTAGCAGTGGATACTGGAATAGTTGATAGGAAGTGTCTACAAAACTGCTAGATATCAAAACATTTGGACCATTAAAGAACTGAGCTAAGGAGTGACTTTATATTGTGAAACAGAAATAACCATGGACTGTGAATCAAAGTGGATAAATTCTGCCTTTCTTTGTATGATATTATATCTTTTGATAAATAAAAATAAGCAAGGCTAAGTGAGGGCAATATTTGAATATGCATTTTAAATTTGCCATCCAACATTTGTTTTAGCATAAGGCATTTTGGAACTATTCTAGAGAAAATTATTTTGAACTCTTGTATACATATATAGAAAAACAACTGTGGTTGCTGTGTTCTACTTGATCATTTTCTTTGCTTGTCCTGTGCACATCATTTATGGGTTTTAACCCTGTGCAGATGTGCTTTGGCATACTTTGGAGAGAGATTACTCAATTACTGTACAACCAAGTAGTTAATTCCAATTTTATTGGAAGGCCAGTGTTTTTTTTTTCTCCCTTCCTAGGCAAACAGACACAACTACAAATGAATGAAACTTGGGATAGGTTGGAATTAATCTCCCTTGCCCCCAGTTGTCATGCATTATGTCTTTGCTAATTTAGGTATCTCCATTTGTATTTACTTTTCAGTCAATTTTTATTCAATACATATAGATATTTAGATTTTCCTTTAGCTAACAGGTAGTGTTTTTTACAATTGTCTATTCACTGTAATTCTCATCACGTGGATTTCCCAAAGAAGTATTAGCTCAAACTAAGAATCTATTTCATGTATGCTAATTGGTCTTCCTGCTAGAGTTTTAAGAGCCTTCAGAACTGCATATCTGAATTTCAGTGTCTTGCTGAATTACCTGTGCAATTTTCAGCAATCAGTGTTAGAGGATTGCACGGCAGTGGTAAAAATAGAGTGAAGATTACTGATACAGTTTTAGCCTGGGTTAAACAGGCACAACAGTAACCGAGTTTACAACACATTTCTTGTACTTATGCATCAAGCTGTATAATAAACAGCAAAGATTTCATATTTTGTAGTCGGTATATTCCACAAAATGCTGTTTATTGTACTATAGTAGTGCTAAGAGGACTCAGTGTAAGCAGTAGACGTAGAGTGCCTGCTTTTGGTGATTTAAGAGCTTTTTTAAAAGGATGAGTGTTTTGTAAAATTATTCTCAGTTGTTGGTCATCCAGCAGTCTCTTGTAGTATGTGACTGATGGATAAGAAAAATTTCCAAAGACAGGAGCAAGTGTGATCCAAGGGAGAACGTGGGTTGCGTCAGTTGGCAGCTTTGTGTGTAGGTACTTGGCTCCCAACAGCCTTCTTGATTTGGTAGCAGTGGGATCTTTGAGCTAGGTATGAGGGACCTTTGGGGTAAGTGAGTTTTATATTTTAAGTAGCAGTGTACTATTTGTAGCAAATTAATCTGTACAGGGGAGCTAAACTCATTCAGATGTGGTCCCCTTTATTTTGACTGATAACAGTGTCATCAATGCTAGTACAGCAAAATAATTAGATTTTGAAAGGTGGTTTAGTTGTAGTAACTAACTCTAAATGTGAAGAGGTCTTCTGCTACCACGTAAGTTGAAGAGAAGCTCTTATTTCAATTCCAGGATCAACTTTGTGATCTTCTCAGGATACTTCCAGACACAGTGAAATATTGCATGAGAAATCTCTTAACATATTTCCCTTTCTCTTGACTGAGTTGTTACAACAGTGTTATGCTTAATAGATGGTCTAGATGCTTAAGAGATCATTTCGTATATTCTGTTTTAAGTGCATTTTACACTTCAAGAATCAAATACCAAGAATAGTCTGCACTGCAAGGTGATGAGTTGCATTGTTCTGTTTTACTTCCAACTACAGATAAAGTAACTAGTTTACAGCTACTACAGATACAGAAACTACCTTATAGCTCACAATTAATTCTTGCATTGCCATTGTCATCCTTGCAAAGTTGTAACTTCAGGATAAAATCACTGCATACTAGATCAGTTTGTCCAGAAATGGCAGAAGGAAAAATCAACAGCTATGAAGAGAACAGGGAAAAAATGTTTATGTTTGTGTTTGAAAGTCTAAGTCTACCCTAGAAGAAACTAACCTGCAGTTTGCTATGGTTGCAGAGATGTCAGTGAGTCAGCTCATATCTCAGGGCTAATTGCTACATACCTGTTAGAGCTGATACCAGCTCCCTGGCTGAGGCATACCCTCTAGAGAATTGGTGTTAGTTGAGGCAATGGAAGCAGCACTGCAGGAAAAATCCTGTTGCTAGAATTCACTACTGTCAGACTGCAATTTTTTTTTCACATCGTATTGTACATCTCCATGTATATTGCAGGGCAACACTATGTATGAATGAAAATTGAGGAGACCTCCATTGATTTGTTTTAATTCAGAAAGAAAATATAAAGTCTTTTATCAGTTTTGGCTTTCATGACTCACTAATTTTGTTCTTATTTTTTTTTACATTGCAGTTTGAATTAATTCAACTACAGTGTAAAATTCACTGCACCGGACGTAAAAATGGCAAGAAACGGGATCATATTTTTGCTGATGTTCTTATCGGTTACTCTGGTCAGTCTTAAGAATTTTTTTAATCACTTCCAGTTTTAACAAGTGTGTACAGAATACAACAGAAATGTGGAAATGCAGAAACAATTATTCTTGAGCTCAAATGTAGTTGCTCACAGCAGGATCCTTATCTGCCTTCCGTTCTCCTTTTAATTTGTGTGATAAAGGAACAGAAATAGTATTTACCTTCGCTGAACACAGCATATCCTTTGCTAGCAGAGAACTCTACAATAACAGTTGAGAAGTGATACATAAGCAGTACAATGCAGACCCCAGGAACAGTGGAGGAGTCATCTAACTCAGTTTCAGATGACATCCTTGGAACTTTTAACTTCTCCCCTTGTATGACAGTGGTACAGTATTTCAATCTGCAGCTTTGTTTTTCCAGAAAGTTTAGTAGCTTCCTGTAAAATATTTAACTTCTTTTAAAAATGACCTTAAAAGATTTCAGTTTTGATCAAGATCCTCTTTCTTAAGTTTTGAATTGAAAATTATTTTTAATAACTGTAAAAGTGGATGTCATGTCTTCTGAACACCTTCTTGTATTTTGAGGGTTGACTTTATGGCTCACGAGACTATAGAGAAACCAAATGGCTCTAAAAAAGCCTAAAGCTTCAGTGCATAGAGTATAGGGAAAGTCTCTTTTCATAAAGGATCATTTTTGGCCTGATTCAAGTGCCTTTTAGACTAATATAACTTTAATATATTTGATTGGATTTTGCAAAAACTGTTTACATGCTTCTGACTGTCTCAGTGCTTTCTATGTGTTTTTCCATCATTATTTACAAATCTTGCAGATAGTTACTCCCCCACATTCATTCAGGAGATATTTGTCAAGATTCAGTAGAAAGAATAATTGCTAAATTAACCAGAAAACCACAAAATGGTATTGTCAGTAGTAAGATTTGAAGATCATTTTCCTTCTGTAAAATAATATTTATAATATTCAAATTACAATATTTAAGAAGATTGAAGTTTAAGAAGTTTATTTTGTAGTTTGTACATGACTTGCTAAAAAAATGTCTTTTTCTTCTTAGTTTTTTGCTGCTGCTATACCATCTGAAGGGCATCAGAATATGACGGAGGACTTCATTCAACTGAGTGTTACACGGAATAAAATTATGACAGCACAGTATGAATGCTACCAGAAAATTATGCAAGATCCTATTCATAGGAAAGAAGGTAGAGATTCTTTTTTTACAAGGTTTTACAAAGACAAATGGTCAACAGATATAACTATGGTAATTCGGGATCCTTTAATTACATTCATTTCTTGTCTAAGTAGCAATCATTTTTCAGGCTGTAACTGTATTTGTACAATTTTTTAGAAATGTCACTTTGGGATTCATGAAGATAAAGTCATATGTTATATTACCTGCCCGTAGCACCACTTCTTCTAGAATGAAATGTTAGTTTAAATGAATATCCAGGTTAAAAAAGGTGACTAATTAATCTTACTGCTTTATTTCATTTCATGCTTTTACAGTACCTCTGTCTCACTTGTCTCATCTGCCTGCACATCTTTAAGAATTGAAAGTATCTGGATGCACAGAAATTCCCTGCTCTGAGGGTTGTGCTACGGTCATTAATGCTTTTTCTGCTAACTCATTCAGAGCTAACCTCAGTAACTCTGTGACTATATTCACTGTTTCTGACTTTATAACTTCTGGAAACATTGAATGGCTTTTGAGGCAAGAAGAGGTAATTGCTTTCTTTTACAATGAGGTTATTTTTCTCTTCTGAAATGATTCCTTGGAGGAACTGAATGTCTGGAAGTCAGAAATGGATATGAGTATGACAGTGTAAGTTTATGTCCAGCCCAGGGCATCACAGCTTCAGAAGGGTCTGGACAAATTGGAAAATCTTGGAGAAGAGGAAGAATTACACGCTGTGTGAAAAATGCAGTCTTTGAGATGGGGGCATTATTACGTCTTAAAAAGAAAACTGAAGGAAGATACTAAAAACATCTTCAAATTTGTAGAGAGGGTCAGTCATTCTGCATGCCTTTTGGGAAAGGATTTATTTATAAAACCCAAGAGAGGTTTATTTTAGATGTTAGAATTTGTCTGAGTGCAATGAGGCGTTGAAACAGGCTCTTGAGGCACACTGTGGATTCCCTTTCCCTGGAGCACTTAGAGAAGTGTCCGTCCACAATGACCGAAGCAGGCTCAGCTCTGCCTGAGGCAGAGGAGCTGTGACTGCCTCCCAGACAGGCTTTCTGATGGCTTCTAAAAGACCACCCTGATTCCAATGAACTAATAAACACATGTATAGGCTTGGTATAAATCCAAAATGTAAATAAATTCAGTAAAATACTCTTTTCAAGCTTAAGGCTCTCTGTTAATGTGCATTATTTGGTCTGAATTGATTTAGGGGTTTTTTTTTTTTTGCCTACCATGCTGTAGATCTGAGGTTTGTAAATTGTAGATGTAAACCATTTCAAGGTGAATGATGATGGATTTTAAAATGTATTTGAAGAAATATACATATAAGGAACTATTCTATTAAGTGGAGTTTTAATTAACTACTGCCAAGTCTTAGGTTTCTTTTTTCTTTTTTTTTCTCATTGCTACAAGTGAGGAGCTTACCTCCTGCAGTCTTATATCTTCCTTTTGAAAGGCAATTATGAAAGAAGGGTTGTTATTTTATTATCAGGTCTCTACTTGTTTGTAGGTCCTTATTGTAACAGGACATGGGATGGCTGGTTGTGCTGGAGTGATGTTGCTGCTGGAACTGTGTCAGTACAGCGCTGTCCTGACTACTTTCAGGATTTCAACCCATCAGGTAGGTGTGTAGAGGCTTCTACTTCTTAGAAAAAAAAAATAAAAAGAGGTTTTGGGTGCTTGATGCTTCCTGTTTGCACCATCCAAGTTACTAAATCTCCAAAATTTCAAGCCCGTTATTTGCATTTTCACTTTATCACATATTAAACTGACAAGTTACTACTTTTCTTTTCTGAAAGATGTACTTGAGGCATTCTGTAGATTAGGAAATAGAAATTGAAGTTGGATCACTTTTTTTTTTCCTCTTAGAGACCAGCTTTTTTCTCTGATAGACAAGCAGAGATATGATTTATTCTTTTATCTCAATTTAGCAGTTGAAGTCGGCAAGAGTTTCTCCCACAAGTGAATCTTTTCCTGTTTCTGTCGGCTAAACCTGGCATCTGTGAGCATGTGGAAAATGTCATAGACTTCCACTCTTCTCTCTGCTGCATTTGGTATTTCCC
>JANHGN010003583.1:105918-126534 GCA_024605025.1 Megaceryle maxima | reverse complement strand
GGAGTACATAAGTGTTTGTATGTGTGCTTTAATTTTTCCTACAGACTCCAGATATGCATGCGTTATTCTGATAGTACAAGGTTCACCCTCAAATTTTTAATTTCCACATGTGCAGAATTGGTAATCTTATATTTAATGCAACCTGAGAAATTGTGTGAGGAAGATTCTGTGACTGAAAGCAAGGGTTTGTTACTAGTGGAATTTAATATATTTATTAATTCAAGGAATTAATGCTAACATGTTGCATATATTCCAAATACTAAGTTACTAGTTCCTTATTTCTGCCTTTTGTATCTACTCAGATTTTAGTCATTTTATATGCAGAAGAGATTGTACAAGTGTGTGCTTTATCAACAACAGTTCTGTGTGCATCACAGGTGCTTGGTTTTGTTCTTGTGTTGCAGACTGCTCTGAATTTGTATTACTTGGCCATCATCGGACATGGTCTTTCAATTGCATCACTTCTGATTTCTCTTGGCATATTCTTTTATTTTAAGTAAGTATATTTAAAGTCATTTTCCAAATATCAGTGGTTGCAAGAAGGTGGAGAAAATCAATAGATCGTTTTGGTACTATTATGTTGTAATAAAATTTTAGGTTTCTATTCTCAGAAACCTAAAATCCCAACTCTGCAAACCAAAAACTGTAGAATATATTGAAAATGGGAAATGGGAAAACTAGAAATCTTTTTCTTGTTTGTTTTGGGTTTGTGGTTTGTTTTGTGGTTTTTTTTTTTTAATAAGTTACAGTGTGGATATGCCAAGCATCAGCCAAACTAGAGAGAAAAATACTGATGACATAAGGTAGGTACAGTAACATTCCCAAGTAGATAGACACAAAATATGAGAAACTGTAATGAAAGTAAGGCTAAGAGCTACTGGAGGAATGGGAACAATGCAAATAATCCTGGGTTTTTTTATGCACTCTATTATGTGTATGACAGTGATATCATATCCACTGACTAAGAGTTAGTATGCTTCTTTCTGTAAAGAAAGTTTGAGCAGTGGCTTTCACACTGAAAAGTGCGAGCAGGGTGCACAGCAGGGCTCAGCCATGGTCTCTGTGCGGTGGAAGGTGGCAATCTCAGCACTTGCCACAATGGCTGTGGGAACCCAGACAGAGCTCCCATGGAAACACGTGGCTGTCCAGCTCACAGGCTGTGGGGATTGCCTGAGCCTTGCACTGGCAGTGAGTGGCAGCTCTGATAACTTCTCTGTCCATTGTGAGCAGATGGGTGATCTGCTCAGCATGGTGGCAGAACTATGTGAGGAGGTGGAGAGGTTAAGGACTATCAGGGAGTGTGAGAGGGAGATAGATTGGTGGATCCACTCCCTGCAACAAAGGCAGAATGTGGAGGCTTCAGAAGAAGAAGAGCATCCCCTCCTCTCTTGCTGTCAGGCAGGAGGGGACCAAAGTAATGGGGGGGGGGAATAGAAGCAGGTCCCTGCTCAGGGAGGCAGGAGAATCCCCTCCCGGCCTCCCTCACCTTCCCAGATCCTCTTGCAGAACAGGTATGGAGCCCTGCAGGAGGAACTGACTGACAGAGGGGTGGATAGTTCACCTAGGTCAGAGGTACCACCAAGATCAAATCCCCCATACCAAGCATCAAAATTGGCTCCAGAGAGAAAACCAGATGAGTCATTGTTGTGGGTGACTCCCTCCCGAGGGGGACAGAGGGCCCCATATGCCATTCAGACCTGCCTAATAGGAAAGTCTGTTGTCTCCCTGGGGCATGAATTAAGGATGTGATAGACAAACTCCCCACCCTGGTGACGTCTTCAGATTATTATCTGCTTTTGGTGTTTCAGGTGGGTAGTGATGATGTCACTACTACTCAGTGGTAAAGAAGACTGGCCTGGCTGAATAAGGAGGTTTGGCTCAAAATCAGGGAAAAAAGGAGGGTCTATGGCCTCTGGAAGAAGGGACAGATGACTCATAATAAGAATGTTGTTAGGTCATGCAGAGAAATAATTAGAAGGTCAAAAGCTCAGCTAGAAGTTAATCTGGCTTTAGAGGTAAAAAACAACAAGGAAAATTTCTATAAATACATTAACAACTGAAGAAAGGCCAGGGAGGGCCCCCATCCCCTACTAGATTCAGGAGGAAATATGGTAACAAAAGATGAGAAGAAGGCTGAGGTGCTTAATGCCTTCTTTGTCTCAGTCTTTAGTAATGGGAACACTTACACCAGGGAAAGTCACTCCCCCAAGCCAAGAGAACAGGGTCCAGGAACACAATGTCCCCCCCACAATTCAGGAAGAGATGGTTCATGACCTGCTCCTCAACATTGGGCTGGATGGGTTACATCCTAGAGTGCTGAGAGAGCTGGCAGGGGTACTCACCAGGCTATTGTCCATCATTTATCAGCAGTCCTGGCTGACTGGGGAGGTACCAACACATTGGAGGTCAATTGATATAACACCCATATATAAGAAAGGATGGAAGGATGATCCGGGGAACTACACGTCTTTCAGTTTGACTTCAGTGCCAGGGAAGCTGACAGATGATCCTGAGTTCCATTATGCAGCACATGCAAGACAACCAGGTGATCAGGCCCAGTCAGCATGGGTTTATGAAGGGCAGGTCCTGTTTAACAAACCTGATCTCCTTCTATGACAGGGTTACCCACTTGTTGGATGAAGGTACAGCTGTGGATGTTGTCTATCTTGACTTTGGTAAGGCATTTGACACTGTTTCCCACAGTGTTCTATTAGAGAAGTTGGCAGCTCTTGGCTTGGATGGGCATATACTTTCCTGGGTGAAAAACTGGTTAGATGGACGAGTCCAAAGAGTTGTGGTCAATGGAGCTAAATCCAGTTGACGCCCAGTGACAAGTGGTGTCCCCCAGGGCTCAGTACTGAAGCCACTCCTGTTTAACATCTTCAGCAACAATTTGGATAAGGGGTTAGAGTGCACCCTTAGTAAGTTTGCAGATGACACCAAGCTGGGTGAAAGTGTCGATTTGCTTGAAGGTAGGGAAGCTCTACAGATCTAGATAGGCTGGACTGCTGGGCCAAGGCCAGTTCCATGAGTTTCCATAGGCTAAATGCCAAGTCCTGCACTTTGGCCACAACAACCCCCAGAAGTGCTACAGGCTTGGGGAGGAGTGGCTGGAGAGCTGCCAGGCAGAGAAGGACCTGGGGGTATTTATTGACAGACAGGTGAACACGAGCCAGCAGTGTGCCCAGGTGACCAAGAAGGCCAACAGCATCCTGGCCTGGATCAGGAATACTGTAGTCAGCAGGAACAGGGAGGTGATCATTCCTCTGCATTCGGCTTTGGTGAGGCCACACCTCTAATACTGGGTCCAGTTTTGGGCCCCTCTCTACAAGAAGGACGTTGAGGTGCTGGAGAGGGTACAGAGGCAGGCTACTAAGCTAGTAAAGGGTTTGGATCATGTCTCTTAGGAGGAAAGGCTGAAGGATCTGGGGCTGCTTAGCCTTGAGAAAAGAAGGCTGAGGGGAGACCTTATTGCTCTGTACTGTACCTGAAGGGTAGTCATAGCGAGGAGGGAGTTGGTCTGTTCTCCCCAGTGATGAGCAATAGAACAAGAGGAAATGGCCTGAAGTTGAACTAGGGGAGGTTTAGGCTGAATATTAGGAAGAATTTCTTTTCTGAAAGGGTTGTCAGGCATTGAAATAGCCTGCCCAAGGAGGTGGTGGAGTCACCAACTTTGGAGGTGTTTAAGAGCTGTTAAGAGATGTTGTGCCTAAGGACATGGTTTAGTGATTTCGCTAGGGCTAGGAATAAGGTTGGACTTGATGATCTTGAAGGTCTCTTCCAGCCAGAATGATTCTATGATTCTATATCACCACTGTCACAACAATGTGTTGTATAATGCACAGGTCTTTTAAAATTAATATTATTTCACATTTTGTGAACTTTTTTTTTATTTTTTCTTGAAGTTGAGGCTTAGTTGAAAGGTGAAATGAGGATTGTTGCCACATGAACAGAGCAGAGAGACAAGTTCTCTCTGCCAAATGCTGTACTGCACAGCATATGCTGGCACTGATTTAGTCATTTCTGCATCATTTTTCGCTGGATAATAAAGATCTGCTCTATGGTCTTACCTATTTCTTAGCACTACACCCTGCTGTTTCACTTCATATATCCCCCCCAACAAACTTTAAAATCTGAAGCGACTGCAGGGCTAGCTCAGGTTTTGCCTTTCTCATGCTCTGGACTTTGATTAGGTAGAGGTAGCAGATACCTGACTAAAAATTATGCTTTTTAGTCACATCTGGATGAATATAGTATTTCCAATTTAGATGCATGTTATTGTCCTAGGTTGTGGCACATTTCCACAAATCCCCACGAACCAGAGTATTTTAACTCAGTAGCCTCATTTTATGAAATCCAGTATTCAAGATGAATTTTCAGCTTCTTCTGACTTCTTTTCATGAGGAGAAACCAAAACATTTGTTGTTTTTAATAATTTTATTTGCATATGACCTGTAAAAGCAATTCTTACCATTTCCAAGTTCACTTTCCCTCCACAAAATAAATATAGGAAATGTCTCCGAGTCCTTATAAGAAGCTTGGTTTTGCATAAAAAAGGGCTATACTGTTGCTATAAATGTCATCAAAAATTTAACAGACTGAATATCTAGTGTGACAGGAAAAATGCTTTGACACAGAATTCTCATGAGAAAACAAAAAGATTTGGAATACAATATTTTTTAAAAGTTCAGAGACAGTAAAACATGATTTTTCTGTACTGCAATATGAAAACCAAGCCAATTTTATCTCAGACTGTGACACTTCTGCTTTGCTACCATTGTAAATGTCATGTTTGTATAACCCTCCAAGGTTTTTTTTTCTCCCTCTGGTAGAAGGATCATCTCTGCTCAGAGAACCCCATGGAATTAATCCAGGCCCACAAACCACATTTTCTAGACTCTGGTTATGTTGTGATATAAAAAGAAATTACAAAATTTTAAGGAAGCTAAAGAAAGTCCTCTATAATCTGTTCTCTTGGGATGTACAGTACCTCTTGAGTATTTTTAGTAACAGAAGGGTATTTAAGGATCTAGATTAATACCAGGATGTATTATGTATCAGCTGGAGCTTGTATAATTATTCATAGCTTTAACAGGTGGAATATTTTTTTTGGTTTTGCTATTGTGTGTGGGTGCTTTTGAATTTGTCATGTTATTCTGTTAGTTGATTGATAGTTTCTAGGTGACATTTGCTGGATTGCTGACCATTAGTTTACCTTTAGGTTTGACTAGAAAGGTGGTACCTTTCTCCATTGGAAAAATTACATTTTTTATTTTATTTTTTCCAAATACTTTCAGCTTTTCAAATAACAACTATGTAGGTTTTGATTAATTATTTGGATTTTGAGATATAAATAGGTTTGTGTGGTTTTTTTTTTCATTTGAAATTATGTTTCTTCTTCAGAAAATTGTCTCGTTGGAAATGCTTGTCCAGTTTGTGATATGTGTTCCCCAAGTGGATTGGAGTTCTTGGTTTAATAGCATAAAATGGGTTATAAACTTGGAACTCTGATCTTCCTTGCTGAAAACTCATCTATCACACACGCAAGTAACTTGTTGCAGTGGCTCTGCTTTCTTGTTCTGTTACATACTCTAGAACATAGATATGTTTATATTAAATATTTTTTTTTTAAATAGTTGTATACTTTTCATAAAGAGAAAAACAAGACAAGAGAAAACTTTAAAAAACACCAGTTAATTCAGATAAATAAGAGCTATAATTTGAAAGATGCCCCAAATAAGAAACAAAGAGAACAAACAAGTCCTCCCCTGCAATAAGAGTTGTTGATCTAGCATCATATCAAATGGCATGATGACAGAACTCACAGGAGACAGCAACACTGTACTTAAAGAGTGGGCAAACAATTGAATGATGATTGATAGAGAAATAGAAGGTTCCTAAGTCACTTTAAGTTAGTTTCAGCTGAAGGGATAATTCCCCTTAAGTGCATATGTGGATATCACTGGCTGAATTTAAAGTGTTTGAATACCTTAAAAAATTAGATCTCAAACACATTTGGGGGCTTTTGTATTGTAACTCTTGGAGAAATATTGGAGAAATGATTTTTTTTTTTCCCTAATGCCCAAAACATACAGGAGTCAACATAGGAAAGGAAGTAGGTAATTTAGCAGGAGGTCTGTTTTTATTTTACTGCATATGGTTTAATCCAGGGGTAGGTCATTCAAATGTTCTTAGTTCATAATTATGAGAATTAAGTGATTAAGGATATTATGTCATTAAGAAAAACAGAAAAAAAAGGATTATAGGAAGGGTAAAAGAGGGAGGGTGGGGAGGTATACGGAAAAAAATCCTTTTATTACCAAAAGCAGTCTTCTTTTTTACATGTCATTAGTCTTGCTTTCTTGTTTCTTGTCCTGTGATCCTTTCTGTCCTTTTATGCATGGGTGGAGGTGGGTGTGGATGGGTGTGTTTGCATATTCAACAGGAACAGCTGCTGGATGACCCTGAGAGATGGCCCCATTAGCTGTACGTGCTTTTCCTTGCCTGTGCATTGAATCTTAACAATAAGCAGACAGAATTCCAGAGTTCTTCAGGACTTGTTTACACAAAGCCCTTAGCTGGAATCTAGTGCTGACTCTCTTTTCATATATAAACCATATAGGAAAAAAAACCCAAAACAACAACCTCATGTAAAAATACATTTTCAAAGAACATAACCCTGCATATTATAACAACTAAAACTTTATGCATTTGGAGCATTAAAACCAAAGGCAAAAACTAATATTTAAAAAGCCTGATGGACTATACTATATCAGTTAATTAATATCCAAAACTGTGTTCTGTATTTTGGATACTTTTGCTTTTCTTTTTTCTTCAGGCAAGTAACACTTGGCTAACAGAGGTTCATGTAGGGTCATTCTTCATGCTGCATGTCAGCACTGGTTTCTAGAGTGGTTTCCTTCCCCCATATTTAGTGGCATGGGGGTTAGAATGTCTCAGGGCTTGTCTTGCAGAAAGTGCCTGAGTCGTAGTGTTGCACTGTGCCTACCTGAACCTGTGAACTTATTCCATCTGTCTGTGGGGTGCTTCCTGTGCTCTTACAATCATTGCTAAGAATGCAGCTGAGAAGTTCAGTCTCCTCTATAGCCAGTTGTTTTTGACTGTTCTGCTCAGTGGGATTATTTTGATTCTTGTTTCACTTGTCATATTCTCAACAGTTTTCAGTATAGTCCTCCAGACTTTGTGACTATTCCATATCTGCATTTCTCTATTAAAATATGAAGATCTTCTCCCTCCTGCCCTCCTAAATTAAAAATTAATCACCAGTGTCCATACTTGATTTTTTCTCCCAGACATGCTCTTTGAAAAAGCTAGAAACCTGGATTTACTTTTAGTTTTTTTCCTGACAATTTAGACTTGTCCCCTGCTGATCTTGTCAATGTATTTCTGATTTCTCTAACAGTGAAGAGCTGTTGCATGTTTAAGTGGTAGATTTTCCTCCTCCCATTAGTTATTTCATGTTGTCAATTACCTGCGCTCCATATTGCCAACTATTAAATGGAGGCAGGCATATGCAGTTCCAAAGCACAGATCCTTAACAGCAGAGGCTTCAGTAGATACTTTCTCTGAAGCAATCAAAGAGCATATCCTGAGAGTCACCACAGTATGACAGCCTTTATCACTTCTCTTTGAGTGTGGGAGAAGTTCCTCTGGGCAACGCTCACCCTCCAAACCAGGCTGTGTTCCTGGCTGCCAGTGCTGATGTGCTGTGTGACTCTGATTGAGTCAGTTTGTCCCTATGTGCTGTGCACCCCTGATCTGAAATCTAATAGGATCTTTTTTACCCAGCTTTGTAAACTGATCATCTGCTTTTGTAACAAAATGAAAGTTACTCACTCTTGGGAATTTTGAGAGTCAAGGTTTAATTTCCCAATGATCTGAATTGTTTATATATCCACACAGTCTTTCTGTCTTCTTTTGTGTTTGTTTGTAAAGCTGAATTTGTTTGGAAAAGCTTGAATAAGAAACACTCCTGCCTTTTGAAATAGCATTAAGTTAGACCTGCTTTCTCTAGAATGGAAGATTAACAATAATTTGCTATGACTATGTTCAACTTCTAGTATTGTTTAATATTATTGAATTTTTTTTTTTAAGTCCTTCCAAAGATATTTTTCTCTTTAATTTTATTGCAATATTAAGAGTAAACCTTGAACATGAACACAATTATACGTAGTTATATGTTGCATTTTATAATTGTATCCTATGTACTATTTATAACTTAGTCATACACAAAAGTAAAGATTTGCATTATTTTCCTTTTTTGGGAATTTCTTTATTGATAGGGTATAGGAAGAAAAATAACAAGGATGTGAGTAAAAGAATTATCCTTAAAAACTCTTTAACAGTAAATGGAAACATAAGGCAGGACAGTTTCTCTAGCTCAGTATAACAGTTAATTGGGAAATTCTTCAGGTACTAACAAAAAAACAAACCAAAACAAGATATAAAACTTCTGAAACGTGTAATATTATTGCTATTCAAATCTTTTTTAGTTAGTCACTACAAAGCAAGTCCTTCACTGTAAACATATTGGAACTGAATGTACTAGCTTTGCCCTCCTCTTGGTGTTTAAAGGAAGGTGTTACCTTTCACATCATTCTATTAAATCTGGACTGGAGCTGAAGAAATGGTTGATGTAAGACTTCATAATAAAATAAAGAGCTCTAGTATTTCAACATTTCAGAGTTGTCCACAAGTACACGCAGTTGTCCCCTGGTGTATTTATTTGTTCTTGTTTCTCTTTTCTAGGAGCTTGAGTTGCCAAAGGATTACCCTGCATAAAAATCTATTTTTCTCTTTTGTCTGCAACTCTGTTGTAACAATAATTTCACTGACTGCGGTTGCCAACAATCAGGAGTTAGTTGCAACTAATCCAGTAAGTGAAAGTACATTTGGCAGCACTGTTGGTTTCTATGTGAAAAACTTGAGCAACACAGAACTGATGAGACATGAATTGTTGATGAAATGTTGTATATAGTGAGGTTAAAATGTTCATTAATGACGTATCCATGTTATGTCGTACAACACGCCTAACAATGATTTGGGAGTTTCACATTTGAGATTTTGAAATGGCACAATCACTGTAAGAGACAGAGCATACTGTACTGCTCTTCCAAACTGCTACAAGTCAGTGTCACAGTGAAACAACTGCAAGGAAGTAGCCTATTCTAGATGATGTTAGTGAAGTTCTAACAGTTGAATAACAATTGAATTTGCCAAGGAAGGGCAGCAAAAGAAGCATTGATATGTATTTCAGAAAATGGCTTTAACTTTGCCACATTCCTTAAAAATGAGAAAAAAAATATTTATTTATTTGTTGTGAAAGGAGATGAAGTTGGCCCTTACATCCCAAAAGTAAAAGGCAAAAAAAGAAGCTGTCCGTTCAGGTCTGATTTTTGTCTCTTTCATTTCCTGATAAAACTGGGCTAAGTGTGAAAGCTCATCAAAGTGCTGGGAAACAGGCTCGAAATACCTCTAATAATCACCATCAAGTGAGTTATATAGCAGAACACAGTATTACAGTATTGATTTTTGGTTTGTTTTAAGGCAAGTGCCAGAAATAGACCAATCAAACACACAGCAATTTTAGAAGGAAGGGAAAAAAAAAAAATTCTACTGTATCCAAATCTGCAAGTTAACTATTGCTCTTTTTTCACAACCTCACATTTTAGTCTTCATAGGGAGTTATATTATAACATTTCAATTAAAGAATATATTTTGGATTAAGCTAAGTATATGCAAATAAGAGAGCTTCTTTCCAGAGCCTACTATGCAAGGTTTCAACTAGGCGTAGGTAGGGTTAAAATGAGAAGAAGTATTGTAGGCATTTTAAAACCATAAGTTGTTCTTTGGAGTATTTATATGTTGTGACTGTTAAAACTGAGGGGGGATTACCCTCATCAAAGTATGTTTTCTTGTGCAGTTACAATCAGATAACTTAAGGATTCCCTATTGATGGGAGCAATCAATTGTGGCAATGTTTGCAAGAAGGGGAAATATCATTACAGCTTTCTGCCATCATGCTTGAGGATCTCAAGGTCCTCATGTCTGAATACTAAAAATACAGATTCAGTTACCAGCTTCTTTGTCACCATAAAGTATAAAATTGTAAATCCATGAAAATTCTAGTGAAAAACAGGGTTGAGGGGTTTTTTTTGCATTTCACAGATGAATCTCTGAGATTTTTTGCAACTTAAAAATTTGTATTGTACTCTGCTTTTTCTCTCCAGGTTAGTTGCAAAGTGTCACAGTTCATCTACCTGTACCTAATGGGTTGCAACTACTTTTGGATGCTGTGTGAAGGGATTTACCTGCATACTCTCATTGTGGTGGCTGTTTTTGCTGAGAAGCAACACTTGATGTGGTATTACCTTCTTGGCTGGGGTATGCAATTTCACATTATGTATTTTCAGGCCAGTGCAATCTCTTCCTCCTTTTTCATGAGAATCCAAAATACCTTTGCTTCTCTGAGCTGGTAGCTTTGAACAATGACAACACACCCTTCTTCTTTGTCTGTAGTGTTTTAACAGGCTTAGGAATATTAGCATAGGAAGTTGTATGTACCTCTATCTTTGCTAAAAGATTATGCATTTCTGGAATCAGGAAGTGACTCCTCCTTTGTATAGAGAAAATAGTCTCCTATTATAAAAAAGACATTAAGAAGTAATTATTCATTGTTCCTCATGTTGAAGATGTTTATTCAGGAATGAATGTTTGTTTTCAGAGAAGTCTCGCCATGTCTGGGGTGGAGGGTCAGAACTGAGTTAGAGATGGCCAAGGATTTATTTTTCCAGCAGTTCCATTTGACCTGTATTGTTCACTAAGCAAACACAGAATAGCTGTAGCTGAAGGTCTCAAGTAATATCAATATCAAAACTAACAAGCCAAACCTGGTCATTTCAGATAATGCACAACAGCATGTTCACAAAGCACAGGCAAGGGCTCTTTCCTCAGCTTCAATGCATTGACACATTCAGCTATACCCTGACTCAGTACCTGGGTCACAGGGTCACTCGATACCTGTCCCACTACAGACACAGCTGAGATGCGGTTCAAATATCATCGTTGCTCAGGAGTTCCAGAAAATGAGGTACCACCAGAGTGTCAAGGACTCCAGATAATGAATTTGGCTTTTGTTTTAAATTTTGAATTTGGCCTGATTTCCAGAGTCTGTTTTCAAATTTGTTTTGCAGGTGACCTTGTTTTCTGAACACCCAACGAGTATCAGTAAGGAAGTATCACCACTTAATCATACTGTTAAAGCTATGCTCACATATAGAGTTACCTTTTAAATATTACCTAACGATGTAACATTATTTCAGACTGTAGTCTGAAAAACATCCATGTGTTGCATTCTAAAAAGTTATAATTTGATTTGCCTTTTCTTTCTTCTGTTGGTATGAATTTCACGACAAGAAAGTGGGAATAACATTTCATACACCCCTTGGAAGGAAATCTGAGAAAACAGAAATGGAATTTGTCCCTGTTACTTTGTTTGCTCTGCAGATTTATAGTGTGGATGAGGTGAAAATACAGAAAATTCCTGGAAGAGATGCAAGTTTACTTAGTAGCCACATTTATATATGAAGAAAACATTGATTTTTTTTCTTCACAGGTTTTCCACTGATCCCCGCCTGCATACATGCTGTTGCTAGAAGTTTATATTATAATGATAAGTAAGTAACATCTCAACTTACTTTGCAAAATTTTAATGTTTTCTTTTTAAGGGGGAAAAAAAGGAGTACAACAGATAATGCCTTTTTTTTTTTTTTTTTCTGTTTGTTTTCTCTAGTTGTTGGATCAGCTCTGATACTCACCTGCTGTACATCATCCATGGCCCTATTTGTGCTGCTCTGTTGGTAGGCATTTTTCAGATAATAATTTGTTTTTCTTATTTGTTTCCTGGCTGTTCTTCATGGGCTTATAGAGTCAGTTAATGCCTAAAGCTAACGTTTAGAGGTCACTGTCACTCAAAGGACTCTGTTAACCCAGTAGATGCCTTAGGCACATCAGATACACAAGTCTTGGCCTTATTAAGCTGTACCCTTGGTCCCTTGAGAAACTCGTTTTTTGCAGTGTTGATTATCATTCCACTTAAATGCTAGTGACAAAGAATGACTCAATATTACCTGGAGTACTAGAGGGACATGTTCAAATCCTTCCTTTAGCTGCCTCAGCCATTTGACAGGTTGACTACCTTGTGTCACTGTGCTAATGGTCTGGACAGCTACTGGGACTGGACCTCACTGAGGTTCAGAAAGAGAGCTCTTGAATGTCAGGATTGACAGTGGGTGGGAACATGGGATGGAGAGAACAGGACCTCAGGAAAGAACCAGTGGAAATAGTTCTGCAAGTATCTGCGACAGCCCCTGTTCTGATACTAATCTAGCAACGTGTGCTTTGGCCACTGGGGTATTGCAACACCTCTGCTTCATTAGTCCTCATGAACTCTTAGAGCATAATGTTCTGTCTTACACTCCCAAATTAATGCCAGCTCTATTAAGCAAATGTTTGCTACTGAAGACATTAAATTCTAGGTAAGTAACTCAAGACTCCACTGTATAAAACTCAGTGTTGCACTTCAGTTATTCTGGGACTGAATTTAACCTGTGAAATTCAGCCAATAGATTATTGCTAAACAGAAATAGGTGCACAATAAAAGAAAATACTAATATGTACCTCTTTACACAAATATTTGCATAAATTAATATCCACGAGTGCATAATGCAGGGAATGCTGCAGTGTAGAGGCATTCTATATGTGACCCAAATTAGCTGCTGACTATATATTACATTCATTCATACATACATATATTAAAATTTCTTATTATAACAGAAACTGCAAGCTGATATGGAAAAAGGTATCATATAAATGCCTGCTGACTCTTCTTATGGCTTTTAATTCATGCAAGGAAAGTCACTAAGAATGAAAACATTAAGTGACTTTTTGGAATTAATTTCAGTTTCTGATCTACATGAACTTCCTCTTCTGTTAAATTGCTAATGAGTATTTGCAGAGGGCATTCTGTGCACAGAGAATTCTCTCTGAAGGCCATTGCATAAATCCTGTGGTTCTTGTGACTCCCATTTTTATTCACAGTGAAATTAGCTGGTGAACTTACATTTTGACAATTGTGTTGATACCATGATACACCTGATACCCTCTACATGGGAAGCCAAAGGCAGTCTCCATGAAATTACTGAGATCCATGGCCCCTGGAGTGTCAATTATTACTGATAATCTCTTGTCCTGTTAGTCAGGTCTGCCACACATCTTCATGTAAGGACATTTTAACCAGTGCTCTAACTTGTAAACTTAAAACCAATTCTAAATCCTTGCAATTTGTCTTATCTCTAATTTCCACATAAGAAATCTTGTTTTCACAGAAAGTCATAGGTTTGGGTTTGTTTTTATTTTTTTTTTCCTCACTTTGGTGCTGTATTTCACCCAAAATATATATGCTATTCTGCATTGGCTTGTGGGTTGTTACTTCCTTTGTCCAGGTGTCTCTTCACAAATATATCACTTAGGTAAAGCTCTTTAAAACTGAAATCTGTCTTAATGAGAGCTTGCTTAAATAGCAACAGAAAAATTTATATAGATGTTATAAGACTATACTGTCTTTCATGAAGTGACCTCATTTTAGGATTTAAGATCATTTTCTCCTTCCCAGAAGTGGCCTCCACAAAGTCACATTGAAAACAGTGGCCAAACTCCTTCTGTTTTCAAATGTACTGGATCAGTCCCAAACTGTCAAGTCTTCTTTCCATTCAAGGCAGCACTAAGAATATCCTTTGATTTTAATAATTGCCTGTGCATGGTTTGGGCAGAATCTGTGCCCATTCTCTTTGCAATTTACAAATACAAATAACACTTTTCATATTCCTGTATCGTTCGTGAGCTGACTGAAGGTGTTTCTCTTGTATTTTTCTTGCCCCACTAGAATCAGTACAATCATTTGAAATCCATGTAGGAATAATAAAGATTAAACACCACTACATATCTGGCCTTAATGAATACCTTAAAGGAGTTGCTTTCTCTCCTGGTAACAAAAAAGTGCAAAATGTCAATTTAGAAAAGACAAGCCAGGGATAAAGGCATTAGATGAAATGGATGTGTTTAGGCTTTGCGAACAGAACCCTCATTTGCTTAAGCAGCTTGCTTGCCAGATACAATTTTCACACTTTACTACGCATGACCTGCTTTAGTAGACATTTAAGCAACAATATTAAACTGCAAATTAGATAATAAAGGAGAAGACACTGGTTCTACTTGCAGGAGCAATATCTCAAAGAACATGAAGGGGACTGTCAAGTGGGTGCCAGGGAGAATTGGCAGAAGCCAGTGGGAATTTAGCTCTCGTACATCACTGAAAATCCGACAATTACATAAAGTTAACAATAATGCTGCTTTTATGGTCCCTGTTATTATGTAACTGTGGTCACATCCCTGCCAAAGAAACTGGAAATGGGAGCAGACATAGGTTGCATTTTGATTGGAATTGTCTTCAGCTGACCATTTAATTACAACTGTTTGCCTAAGCCACCACAATTACAGAAACAGGTGGGAATGGGACAGTAGAGGATGGTGTTAGTTTTTAATCTAGACCAATATTGATTAAAATGGAGGAGGGGAAAAAAGCAATAGGTTTGAATTTTAGTGAAAGCAGTAGTGATTTCAGAATAGATTTCAGATGTGCCAGTGCACTAGTGATTTAGTTTGCATTGGTGCCACTGAAAGTGTAGATTTTAATTTAGTTATGCTATTAATTATATGAGTAATATTACAGAGATGTTTGGTTTGCCCTATAATGATGTTATATATTAGTGTCTTAGACTGACAGCCTTTTAAATATGCAAATTCTTTTATCAGAGGTGTACTTGGTGAACATGTACTATAAGGAAGTTCAGGAGCTCCTGGCTTTGTCACTGACCTATTTATTGACTTCAGGCTGGACTCAGTACAAGACTTACAGGTTTACAAGTTAGCATTCATGTGCCTAGCCTTGGGAATGTCCACAGGCCAGGTATCAAACTTGTCTTCATGAGCACATACAGGTGTTCTGCCCCAGCAAGCCAGGCTGGAGCAGCCTCAGATTTGAAGCTGCATAACTATATTTAAACCCATGCAATGGCTACCAGCTAGTATCTAAGAATATCTGAGTTTCTTGAGCTGAGAATAGTCTGTTTGTATCATCCTAAGGAGAATTTCAACTACATGCTAATAAGGATTACCATAAACCTTAGCACAAACTCAACATAGAGAGAACTAGAAACATAAGGGACCTGAGGAGTGTTTAAATCAAGAACTGTAGCTACCTATTGACTTAGAATCTCATCTAAGTTCACAGCCATTCTTAAGTCAGAACCTAAAATCTACTAAGTTCCCAGTGTAGGTGCCAACATTTCTTTTTATCTAGGATCACCTCCTCTGCCTTTTGTTACCATTTCTGTCCATTTGCCTGGTTCACTTTTCAGGCCGCTTGCAGAGCTGCCTGTATTTTACTGTGTGTTCCTACTGCAGCTGGCACAACGGGACTCCTTTAGGGCTTTATAAACCAGCACAGTCAATATGATGATAATATATGTGAGTAGTTCCACTGGCCTACTTTTTGCTTAAGTGTAAAAACCTACTCACTATCTTGCTAAAGTCAAGACCTGTTTTCATCACTTTAAGAATTCAGCTTACCCAGATCTCACTCTGTGTGTGACAGAAGAGATAGAGAACAAAGATTAGTGTGGCATGCCTCTACTGACATACTGTTCTCTGTCCTCTCCTTTGCCTCAATCATCTTTTCTGTTTGTCCTAATACCTATTTACAAACTCTTTGTGTGCTGATTTTTGTGCTTTTTAGTTTTAGTGGGTAAGTGGAACGATTAGAAAAATTCTGTGCATTTCTGCATGTTGTAAATAAAGCAGTTTGCTGGGTGGTATTTTACTCCTGGCTGCTGCAACTCTCATTTTCAGTTAGCATTCAAGGACAGTACTGTAGGAACCGGCCGTGCTACCGAAACATGAGAGGGCTGAAAACTCTGTGCTTGAGACATGCTGATCTTGAGCCAGTAGGGTCTGAGAAGGATTAAATTTAGAAATGGAGGAAGTGTGTCTGTGTGTACTATAGGAAGTTGGATGAGGATTGTGGGCTTGCATAAAATCTAAATAAATCCCTTGAGAAAGAATCAGAAGACCTTGGTTGTTTAAACAAAGCTTAAAGGTAGCTGGAGACTTCCAGGAGAAATTCAGCACTAGTTTCCTATGTAAAACAATTTCCTGTTAAAATGATTTAAATAGCATGTAAGTAGAATATAAATAACATCACATATCTGTCAAGGGCCTTGTTGCTACCAGAATACACAGCTGTTTATTGTGAAAACCTTAAGTGACATGAAAGGATTCTGCCAGGGTTGTGGAGCACATGGTGACACGCATGGTCTGAAATGGCTTCTGCCAGGTTGTGGAGCACATGGTGACACACATGGTCTGAAATGGCTTTGCAGTTTGCACTTGTCCTACAAAGGCCTCCTCCTAGACCAGGAACTCCTAGTTAGAAGGGAGCTCTCTACCTCTCTTACTGCTGCCTTTTTTCTGATATCTCCCCCCTTTTGTTTCTACATAGCTGTTGACAAGGACAAACAATTTCCTGGGAGATAGGACCAGACTCTGGCCCTCTCCTGTCAGTAGTGGGTCCCTAAGCAGCGCTGTCTTGTCTCTGTCTCTTGGGTAAGGTGATGAGACTGGCTGAGCTCTCTCAGTTTCTTCTAGCTGTAGTTTCTGTAAGGGGCTGCCATTATTGCATCGTAGATGAACATATGGTATAATCATCCCTAATATTGTTACTGTTGCTCTCACATCCATAGGCTGTTGGGTATGGATGTGTTTGTATACACACATAGACCTGTGTATGTATTTGTTTTGTGGTTGCTTACAATAAGCACTCACATCTTGAAAAATACAGTGTGCAGAGTTGTGAGTTCAGTTTGTGATTTTATTTTATTTTTTTGGTATGAAACAGAATGAACAGATATAGGCCACTGTTAAAAAGAAAATCCTGAATAGTTATGGAAATAATCAAGTTCAGTAGTGCATGAGAATGATGCAGGGCATCATCATCTCAGTGCTTGCCCCATCTGCCGTTCTGCATTATCCAAAAGTCAACCATGGGCCACTGTAAGAATGTTAACTCTGCTGTTTGTCTATAGGAGTATACAGCTGGAGTATACAGTTTCTTGTAGCAGCATTTTGACTGCAATTTTAATCCTTTTTAGTTTTTTAAATCAGATTTTTTTTTTTCTTTATAAATTTGTCAGATTTGTATTCAAAAAATAAAACAGGAGCTTTTTGAAGAATCATATCTAGATACAAGGAAGGAGAAAGAAAGCCATCCTCTTTCCTGACCAACTAAAAAGACATCATCAGTTAAAAAAACCTAATCATTCACCTGGGTACTGACAGCAGACAAAAAGGTGTGTGGATTGCTAATGGTGGAAGAGCAGCAGTTCTCTGGATGGCCACTTGCTTAATAAGTTAGAGGAATGGATGTGGATAATAGATGTTAGAGCCCACTCTCAGTTACTTAAAGGCATTTTCAGAGAGTTTTAACTCACGTTTATTGTACAGTCACAATGCTATTCATGTAGTATGAGTCTTCATTTCTGCTTTTTAGAATCATAAAACAGTGTGGGGGATTATTTTTCAGACTATCTTCAGTGTCATTTTCTTTTCCAACAGGTGAATCTTTTCTTCCTGCTAAATATCGTTCGTGTTCTCATCACCAAGCTGAAAGACACCCACAAGGCAGAATCCAACCTGTACATGAAAGCAGTGAGAGCCACTCTGATTCTTGTTCCACTGCTTGGCATTGAATTTGTGCTGTTTCCATGGAGACCAGAGGGCCGGATTGCTGAGGAAGTGTATGACTATGTGATGCACATCCTCATGCACTACCAGGTAGGAAACATTAAACAGGTTTTGCTAACTTGAGCTACATAGCAATTGGCATGTGAAACAAAGGAGAAATGGTTGTGCTATTTAATTTTTTTAAGACTTCCGTAAAATATTCTTATAAATTGCTTTAACTTTCTCATTATGCTGAATTTTCATTTCTTGAAAGAAATATCATGGTAGATAAACCATCCCAATACTTTTTAGTAATTTAGTTTTAGAGAGAATTCCCCAGATTTAGATTTATATTATGTTTTCCTTGCTATCTGTAGCTGAATTTTATCAGCAACCTCTAATTATCTGAAATGTGGAAAAATCCATAAAGAATATGCAATAAAGCAGAATATTTTAATTTTTATTTTGCAGGGACTACTGGTGGCTACAATTTTCTGCTTCTTCAATGGAGAGGTAGAGTAATAGTTTTTAATATTTTTACAATACTTTTTCTATTTTGTATATTCTTCTTTTGTTCCAGCAAATAAAGAGATGGTAATTTAAAAATAATTTTAAAATATTTTTTAAAAATCTAAATGTCAGGTAAAAAAATAATTTCAAAGATAATAATCTGGCTGCCAAGAGCAGAGCTTGGGAAAAACTATGTCATCATTTGTGGCATCATAAAGTACTTTGGACTGACTCTTTTGTGCTGAGCAATATCCATGTCTCTTGATTGTGTAAGGAATTGAAGACACTTGTCACTTTCATATAAATTCTCAGTAAGATTCATATCAAAGTAAAACATAATTCAATATCCAGAAGGGAGATTTCTCTATGTTAGAAACTGTATAGCATCTGTTATCCTGGAGAACCACCGTATTTGGCCTTTCTGCACTAGGAATAGAGCTTATCACATGTTGCTGTGCTGGGTACTGTTGTGTTATGATGGCTTTTTGGGAAAATTTTAGGCTGAATTTTGGAAAATTGTCTTTTAGTGCTGCTGAAAAATATAATTCCAAAAATCAGAACTTAATAGCTTATTGTGCTTGAGTCAGAAATGTGTGTTGAAGAACAAGTGGGCTTTTAAGGAACCATCATCACTCAGTTCCAAGAAATTCTTTATTCTTATATTAGAGAATGGTGCCATATTTCAGTACTGTATCGTACTGATCCTGTTGAAGTCAACTAGCTCTGCTCTTACCTTGAGTAGGCAAAGTCCTGTGACTCTGGAGCTCACACAGTGACTTTCATCTATAAACTCTGGCCCCCAAGTTGTATAGAGTGAGCCTATAGGGCCTTATGGTGTTGGAGAACAATGTGGTAGAAAGGCTAAAAAGTAGAGAGAGAGAGAGAGAGAGAGAGAGACGTATGTATTTGTTTGTTCATTTGTTCTGCATTTCATGCAGTTGGAATATATGGCTGTAAGCAGGTGTGTGGGAGTAACCAGATGTTTTCATGTGACTGAACCCTTAGTTTCTTTTATCTGATGTTATAAAACTGTACCAGTGTGCTTATATAATGTTTACTTACAGGTAAATATTTGGTTAATACTAGATTGATGCAAATCGCCCTTCCTCCTCTTCCTAAGTCCAAAGCTGACTGAATTGCAGTAAAATGGCCATGGAGTTCCAAGGTTTCTATCTGCCCCCCCCCCAAATGTATGAGTCTCAATGATTTTTTCTGCCAAGCAGGCAGAAGAGATGAAGAGAGGCTTTCTCACAGTTTAGTGGGCACGGAGCAGTGGTTTTGATCTGATTGTAACATAAAGTTAGCTCCAGGTTCAAGTCCCTGCCTATGTATTTGTTTCAAAGCAGGACACATCATTAGGTGTTCTGGATCTGATTTGATCACACATTGATTTCACACATTGAGCAGTGATATTTCACACACTCTTTCCCTTCCACATTTTATAGTTCAGGATGGCTTCTAAAAACAGTTATTTGGAAAAAATCAGATTTGTGATGCCTCAGTGCATAATAAGGAGAAAAAAGCCAACCTTAAAATCTCTGCAGTTTCTATGAAACAACATTGTTCACTGCACAGCATTTGCCTTTTAAGCCTTGTGGACCTTCTGAGGCTACTTCATTGCTTAAAAGAATTGAAACCCTAATTTTAAAATATTATATAATCAGTGAAAATTGTGTTTGTTAATATTCCATTGTAAAAAAACCTCCAGGTTTTTACATTCTCTCTTATGCTATAGAAGAGAAGCAGACCTTAAGTCTTCCCACTAATTCAGTATCCTAAATTCACCATGGGCTGATCAGGGGTAAAAGATGAGCCCTTCCACAGCTCCTACAAGTGATGACAGATGAATCTCTTCTTGAACATCTGCTGGCAGGATAATGTTAAAAGGGGGATTTAGCCATTTTAACATTTATTAATTTAGGCATTTAATTTTTAGGCCTAGACTTTATCAGTTAAACATATATGTCTGTATTTTCTCTCTACATAGTGGAAATTTATGCTTTTTAAAGCAGTTTTGGGTTCAGTGTTTCAATGACCACTTCTTTTTTTTTTTTTAATTATTATTATTACATCTTGTTCAAGAAAGGACTTAGTGTTTATAAACAACTGTACCAATAAGGAAATACACAGGGACAATGATAATGGATTCAGGAAAAAAATGCACAGGAAAAAAAAAAGTGTTTCCTTTGTCTGCTGGAAGATTCCGCTGGTGGCACGTGAGCTGGCAGGCACACGAGTGCTCTGCTGCCG
>JANHGN010003583.1:57007-100026 GCA_024605025.1 Megaceryle maxima | reverse complement strand
CTCTGTGTTGCTGATATTAATCTCTTAATCAACCTGAGCATCCACCTGTGATAAAGCTAGCTTGATTTTTTTTTTTTTGAGGGGGGGGTCATTTAGTGTCTCACTATAAAATCATACAAATGAAGTAGAAGAAAAGTAAATGCTGGCATTGATGAACTATTATGCTAGTTAATGTATATCTGCTGCATGTAAGCCAGCCAAAAAAAATGGACAGTTCTTTCTGAGACCACTTCAGTTTTAAATACTTAATTTTGTATATGAACAACTTGATTTTAACATTTAAACATTGTTGTCAGTAGCTTTTCTGTAAATTTCTTTAGCATCTAGTTAATTTGTTGTCACAGTGTTTATTGGTTTGTGACTTCATAAGGCTTTAAATGCTTCATATTTAGAAGGGAAACATTAGAAGAATGCAGTAAGTTCACACCACTTGCACCTTTCTGTAGTTTTTTACAGTTCTTATGCCTGGAGTTTGAATTCAGAAAGTGTTTTATTAATGATTTAGTTTCCTAATATAGAATCTCAGCTTGGACGCACAACTCAAGATTTCTGTTCTTCTGCAAGGCTGTCTGGCTGACTGATGGGAATGAGTGGAAAATTGGTTGGATTCTGGACTTTTGTGAGATCTGGTGGTCAGATGCCACCAGCTCTTAAACTGCAAGAATATAGTAACAGTATTGGCTACAACGTGATTAGAGGCTACTTATAACTCTGCTTGCTCATCTATATAGTGTTAAAATCTGTGCAATGCTCTGAGAATATCTGTGGTGCAGAAAATCCATGCTTTGGTATAGCAGCATTACATGTGGGGGACCAGATCATCGACTGGTGTAAATCTGTCTTGAGTTTTATTTTCAGAGTCAATGAGTACCAGCTGAGAATCAAAGCCTAGGCAGATATCTGTCTGTTTAAAAGTGCTTTGAAGTCCTTTATAGCATAATAGTGGACAATTATTTCAATGGTACCTGGTGAGTGGTTGTAATTAAAATGTATGTGATGGTTTAGAGTGTGATACAATATTAGATTTTGAATTAAGCTTCCTTCTCAGCTAGACAGTTCAAATTTAATAGCTTATACACTTTTACCATTTAATGTAATGTACTACTTGCTAATTGCTCCCTGTTCTCTGTTAGAGAAACTTGTAATGGTAACTTAGGAGGGAAAATTGGTTTTCCACAGAAATCATCCTACTTCTAGTTGGACAATCACAGTGTGCTTCTGGGCACATATCTGTCTTCACTTTGGAAAAGAAACATATATCCAGCTGGATGTGCAAGAAGATGTTTATGACTGTGGAGGATTACATGGCATAGGAAAGCTACGTTTCCCCTTCCTCATGAGGTTAACAAACCTATTTTCTGCTTTACATTGGAAAATATGAATTAGCTATTTTGTCTTCCTACCTCACCTTTTTCAGTTCCTGTACAACCAAGAAAAGGGTCTGCTTCTTAAAATGTTTTTCTGCCAGAATAAATGAAAATAAAATCCTCACGCTGATATCTCATGGCTTATTTTCTATTTTAAAGAATGTTGTAGTCCTTATCTGTATTCTCGGGGATGGAAGTAAACTCTGCTTTGGTGGGGCTGTGAGATTCCTTTGAACATGAAAATACTTACCTGTTGTTATTTGCTCTTTTTTTTTTTTTTTTTTTTTCTTGTTATTTAGTGAGGATTAATTTTATCAATCTACAGGGGCTACAGAAGTTGTACTTGTCTTGTATTTGGTATTTGTAATACCAGCATGTTAGTGTTCTATGAGAGATTCCAGAATGTCTGTTTTTAATGCTACTGTCTTCAGTTAATAAAATGCTCCATTGCAGAGTGCCCTCAGCTGTTTGTTTGTTTTCTTTTAATGTTCACATGGATGCTATGTATTTTTTCATAATATACAGTATTTGGCTGTAGAAATGCTGCAACATGTCCTCCTTTTTATGTCATGAAACATTTGGGCTCGATACCAGGCAGCATTCAAATATTGTACTATGTAAATAAGATTAACAGAAGCTGCAGCATTGTATTTATTGCTTACACTAAGAATGAAATGGAAAAAAATGTGAAAGTATTTTTTGGTTGTGTTTTATTTTCAATTTTTTCCTATGAACCCTCATGCATATTAATTGCTGAAAGAAGTATTATGTTTGTGACCAATAAACTTTACTACATTTATTGTGATCTCTTCTGCTGTCATATGGAAATAACAAAACTAAACTCAGTTTTCACAGACATCTCAACTGTGTGTTAATTAAATATTAATCCAGGAAGAAACTCGTTACATAGAGTTACTGATAATTAAACAAACACTTAAAAACTGAATATTTAATACCTTTTATTGCATAGTAGAGCGGTGTGATTCTGGAGAAAGCTCGCACAGATGACAATATAAAAATAACTGCACTTAAAATTATTTACTCAAAAGCTTCATCTATCCATATCTTGTCTCTTGAATCTGCCTGTTAATAAAAAGTTATTAATACTTATGTTAAGAAGCCAAATCTTCTCTATCAGCTCATTACCAAACCACTCTAATATAGGCAGGGGAAATGCCAGTGTATGTGGGTACTTAAATTCGTTGCTCACCCAATTCTCCCTTCCAGTATGGGCACTGTCAACAATAATATACAGCTGTAGCAGCTCTAGTGTGGAAGCTTTTTACCTGTAGTGACATTGGGCCAATTCTGGTCTCCCTGCAGTGTGACAGGTCTATGTTTCATGCACTAACCAGGTGTAGCATGCTTCGACCTGCAGTGATGACAAGATGGAATTTAGGCATCTGTGTGCAAGTGCAGTCCATAAGAATTCTGTTTCACTTGTGCAGTCAGCCCAAACTGGGAAGGTGTGCTTTTTGCATGGCTTTGAGCAAATCCCAGTAAACGTAGAGCTGGACTGTTACCTGCTTCCAGAGTGAAACATACTAAAACCAAAAACCAAAACAGGAAATAACTTATTTGAGTAAACTTCTACTGTAGCTGCTAAAAAATCTGGAGAAACAACTTTACAATAACCCATAACCAGTTTGCATGTATTTTTGTCTCAGACTGCTGCTCCTAGACTTCATATCTGGGTGAACCCAAGGTCTGGATGACAGCTTAAGAGATGCCAGCAAACTCTCCTTCAGCAGACATTGATTAAAAGCCGTACAAGAAATCACCATGTAGAATTGTTAAACGTCTTAGTTAGGTCTACAAGCAAACGTGGTTCTTTGCTATTAGGTGGCTTATACCTATGAAAAGCAGCCCAATACTGCACTTAGCCTGAATTTCCTCTCTGGGTTACAAAAGAGCATGTCTGCTGACTCTGTTTACAGTTTCCTTGTGATGCGAGATTAAACGTTAAGATAGCATGAAAACCTTCAACTGACACTGAAACAATGCCCCCCCCCCCAACTAACACTTAGTGATTTATTTGCTATCAAAGGGCTTACTAGAGTAAGAGTTGCCCATGGCCCTACACCCTTAACTTCTTTCCAAATGGGAGGTCATAAAACCCAGAACAGACAGCAATAAAGCTAATTAATACACCTTAATTGTTAAATTTCAGTTCTGCATCTTACCACATTTTGTATGGGGCAATAACTTGTGTTCAAAGCTGTGCTAGAAACTGGACTAGGCAAGTGGAGGATGAGGGGAAGCAGGTGGATTTGTCAACACAGGCATTCTACAGCCTGCAGGTGTGGGGCTGCTGAAGGCTGCTAGGAGGATTATGCAGAGCTACACCCCAGCTATTCTACCAGGCCAGAAGCAACGAGGATGGAGTTTAGGAACCCTTTAGGAACAGTGTCATAGCTTACTTATAGTGAAATAGGTGTTAAATGAGTTGTGTGTGTTATTGTTAAGTGAACACAGGTATGGCCACAAAAACCTTAGGAAAAACAATCCTTTTTCAAATCTCACAGAAAAGCCTACGCAAGGTCTATTTTTACATGTGCTACTCCTATAAATTATAATCAATCAACAAACCAAATTTTTCCCTGTGACTCCATCCTTATACACTGCAAATGTTCTATTTCTCAGGAGCTTGTCTCTAAACTTTAACAAGAGCCTGACTGTAAGTTCAGAGCTGACAACTCCTTGTATATGATGAGAATAATTATCTATCATTGTATAGTTGTATATTTTTAGTAACTTTTAAAACATACTGCCTAAATAAAGAATATAGCTTCATCCACAGGGATTTCATGCTTCATTTGAGGCATATGACATACAGGATTGCTATACTACCCAAAATAAAAATGTGCATATTCAATTGTAAAGGTATTTTCAATGACAATTCCTAATGATTATTTCAAAGTTTCAAAGAATTGATCACAGGTCCTGTGTTTCCTGGTGCTGTTTGGTTAAAGCAAGTTTTCACAGTGAGTGCAGTCACCTGGGATGCAGGCAAGCTAAGCTGAGTTTTTCACTCTGCAGGGCTAAAGCCCAAGAACACAAGATTTCTGCTGCTCAGTGTAAGGTAACAATGTTCCCTTCTCTTTGAGCTAGAAGAGCATACTCTTGTATGTAGAGAAATGGTTTGACATTGCTAGTGGGCCGATGGCCAGAGTTTGGAGCAGCATTTAGGAATGAATCCTGAAGTTCTACAGCAAATATATACATAAGGACAGCACAAGTTATGAAAGTGGAAAATAAAATTGAATGCAAGGATGTATTTGGTTAGTTCCTCACCTTGATACTGGCAAAGGAAATGTGACAACATGTTCCTGTAGCAGACAGTGTTTCCGACGTGGATCTGTGCATTGGATTGAGATCACTGTTAAACTGTCAGTGTCTTTGGCACGGTGCAGTAAAGCCCATGACCGTCAGGTCTACTCCTTCTGAAGAAGGGTAGTCACAGACTGTTGCTGCATGTTGTGATAGTTATTGTACGTGCAATAACTTTGCATATAAATATATAAGGAAACAGAATATTGAATCAGTAGGGCACAACAATCTTTTGATGTTACAAAAAGTATACAGCACTGAACAGAAATACCTATCAAAGAGTTTTGTTATTTTTAAACACAGTGATAAACATGATGATAAAAACACTGGTGGGTCTATTGGATTTAAAGAAAAAAAAAAAGTAAAATGAACTAATTTGTGCCTATTTTTATAAATGTGCTACAGAAAGGTTTAAAATCAGAGTATTTTTACCCTTCATACCACATACTTGTAGAATTAGACAAATGATAATGACTTTTTAATTCCACTGAATATAAGACCTTAAACATTAGTGAAGATCTAGGAACACAAATACTCAATCCCATTTTGCTTAGCTAACCCTGAATATGAGCCAAATACATACATATAACAGAGAGCTCAAAAGCACATTTGGCTGGGTTTCCCCGAAGGATCTGTAGTCATATTCCACAGAATAGTGTCCATAGCCCAATTTGTTTCTGTTACTCACAAGGGACTCCCTTCCTGTGATTCCTAATGGACTCCAGGAGATGTCTTCAAGCAATGGTTTCTTCCATCACATTACATGCAGATGATGATAGTAGGAACTTCCTTGTTCAAGGGTCTCTTTCAATATTCTGTACGTGGGTAGTCATCATGGATACTCGGAATCTGTGACAAGAATAAAATTCACAGCAAGAGATTTCAGACTTAGATGACTTGAAAAATCATAATAAAGCTGTGTGACTCTTCTGTGGTTTGCAATTTGGTACAGCGAATCTGCCTTGGTTTTCATATTCAGAACTCTGTTACAAACCACATCTCAGTTTAACATAACTGTGACATGCTTTATCCAGGTGATGCAATGGACTAACTGCAAGAATTTAGAAAGTTAGAATATCAGTTCCTTCAAAATCTGCCTAGCAAACGTTTGTGGTAAAACTAATTCAGATAATTTCAAGGTTTAGTCTCTGACCCAAACAGTCCTTTCCACTCCAGGTCTGTATTAAAAGGTATAAAAAATGTTTCTTTTTTTTTTGACAGTGGAAAGTGACAGAAGCTATTTTTCATTTTCACTTCAAGATAATCAACTCTTTTTTTAAATTATTATTATTTTTCTCCACAGGGAGTTGTTTACAAGAGTCAGGAGTGCTGTAAATAGCCTGCTCTAGCTCTAATTAAAAAGCTGATTAGAATGAACTGTAATTGAAATGTAAGAAATGAAGAAAGGTGAATCAGGAAGCTTTCAAAGAAATAAGGAAAATACTGAAAGCAAAAATGGAAACATACTAAACATCAGCATTCTGGAAATGTGGGGGGGGTTTTTTAGAAATAAGAGCACTTAGAGTGGTAAAATATACTTTTTATATAAATTCTAGCAAACTTTTTTGAGTTTTGCACCTTGCTGTCTTTCCTACCACCTCAGACCTCAGTACTTCACTAGCATTGGCATGATTTTTTTTTTTTTTTGAACTCTTCTATATAAAATCCTCCCCTCATTTCACCAAGGACCAGCACCCAGCAAGTATCCACATCCCTGCAAGATACTTTCCCTTACACCAGCTATCTCCAAAAGTCTTAGGAACTGAAGGTAACACTGCTCCAGCCTAGCATCTTCTTCCCAAGCCCAGCAGCTGTGCTGGGACCACAGGAGGAGAGCGTTAGGCCAGTCACTAGCACACTCTGGCTTTCCATTTCAGTAGAGGTACACTTGGCACAGAAATGAAGGAAGCGAAGCCTCAGAGAGTCTTTAACTTACACCCATTTCCTCAGTAAAATTTTTCTGGCACTGTGGAATAACTGGCATTGAGCCTTCCTGCAAGGAAGAATGCACTGAGCTGGTTTTCTGGCTGTACTCTCCTCACTGTGCTGTGGAATCTCTGGCCTTCTCCTCAATCACTCCTTGTTTATGCCTTTTTAATGCTGTTGAAACAATTGAAGGGAGAAGGAATCCCCATCAGTTTCTACATGCAGCAGCAGCTGCAATAATTTAAAGCCAGACAAATCTAAGAGTTCATCATATTTCTAATCCAGCAGCAGCATAAAATAAATAAAGCCTAGAATTACTAAACATACATACATGGGATGAGCACCATGTGAGCCAGTGGCAATACTACAGATACACAAAGTCAATATTAGCATGAAAAGCCTATAGAGCCATGTTACCAAAAGAAGTCAAACCCCAAAGCCCCAAAAATTGTACAGTTATGGACCACTGGTGATTTAAGAACCCCACAAAGAGTCTCTCTAACATTTCGAAGAAATTGTACTTTAGACTAAAGAAAAATTGCATATTCCTCTATTTACACACATTCTCCACTTGCTCTCCAGGCACACACATGCTGATGAGAGGAAAAGTTCAAAGGGAGCCTGAGGCTTCTGCCATTAGCATCAGTGGTCACAGCCTGTATGCTTAAAGGAAAAGACAGGGTAGTGACTTTACACATTCTTCTCTTTTTCCTTCTCCTTCCTTAATTCCTCTGGCCCCTTCTTCTGTTCACGGCATATCATCTGGCTTTAACTACAGTGATTTTTACATGATGAACTCCTTAGCCATCCTGCCCAGTTCCTTACAATAGGTGCCAAGATAAAGAAATCATTCCCATTTCTGTTAAAGCAATATTTACTGTTGAAGGTATTTACTGTAGAGTTTAAATATGATCTCCTGTTTCTAGACTAGATAAGAAAGTTCCCATAGAATTAAGTAAAGCAGTGTAAATAAGATGTCTAGACCAACCTAACTGTCTAGAATTGAGCTGAGTCTTTTTTCAAGGTTGAAAATACTTTTCTTTTTACTAATGTCTTCTTTTGTTGCAGCTGAAAACAGCAATATGTGAATATAATGATGACTACCATAGCAATGGTTCAATCTGAAATGTAACTGAAATGTACAGAATTAGCATGGGTTTGAATTAAGTACATGTAGATGCACATCCTTAAATTTACCCTGCTTGTTTCCACCTAATACTTGAACTGGTATTGCTCTAAACATTCACAAATCAGCAGCATCTATGTATTCTACTCATCGAACACCTTTTTTGACATGTTCCATTCACCAGTTTCTTAACAACCACTATATGACCATAGATTTCAACTGGTGCAATTGATTGAATTTGACTACCTGACTCTGCATGCTCTGCATTTGTTGTAACTTCCCTGCAGATTCTGCATCTTTGTTTGAAGTTCTATACATTTCTTTCAAAACATTTATTTGAAGTAGCCGCTGAAAGTTTATTATCTACCCACATGCAGGAAAACCATCAGATTTTAAATCTGACAGCGGTGATGTGTCCTCTAATAAAGGGTGTGCTAGTTGGCTATGCATACTGATGGACAGGTTGCGTGTTTAGAAGACACAAATAATCATAGTTTTCTTTGAGTTGCAAATAACTGACGTTTACTAGACAATATGAGTTACCACAAAGGGGGAGAATATGCTCTGAAGTACATCAAAATACACAGTGAAAAATCAAATTAACAGTGCTTTCAGAAGACCCTAATATCTAAATTACTACCTTTTTCTAGGCCTACTGAATTATGTTTCCAGGCCCACAACAAACCCACAGATGTGATGTATTAAAATCACTATATGTATATATACATATATATCTGGCTTCAGGATGCAACTGGAAAGAACAGAGGGGTACCTGGCAAAAATGGGTTCTACTATTACTAAAATCAGAGGGTTTTTATCACTGCTGCCTCATTACAGTCATCCCCAATATACTGTAGTGAATCTCCTTTTCTGAACCCAGTGTGACTTTGAGCAGTCAGGTAATGCTTTGCTGTTTGATAATCACAGGTCCAAGATTACACTTCATTATGTAAGAGTGATATTTAAATTTATAGGATGATCCTGGCAGATGTTACTGTATCACCATCTTCACACTATTTTTCAAACAATGCAGCTCAAGGTACATATTAAAGATACATGGAATGTGATCCCCTATATTCTTCTGAATGCACAGAAAGGCCAAACAGACTTTTCCCGATGTATAGTATTGCCCTTCAGTATAAATAGCTGTTTAAAATTGAGAACCTGAGATCATCTCATTAACAAATCTATGGGGTGAGCAGCAAGTTCTCATTTCAGTGATGACAGAAAGCACAAATCTGCAAAAAAGTTCTTGCATCTCCTCACTTGCTTTGAACGTGTCATTTTCTTTTTGTAAGCTTCTTCATCATCTGTAAATACTTAGCGTGGTTCATGTGATGGGGAATTATAATATTATATCCTTGACAACTATGTGTCATTAAAATTATTCCACTTCGCTTTGATATTCAAAGTTAATTCATCTGGACCTTAGTTTAACTGCCTCTGATGTCTGCAATCACAAGAAGATGTGAACCTCAGACCTACTGAAGCCTGCAAAGGGAGTGCAACAGAGGTGCACCTGTCCTGCCAGAGCTCCAGAATGCCTTGGGCAGGACCTAAATACAAGATCCATTTTTACCTGTTATTTCAGTGAAGGTCTGTGATCACCCAGCCATCTTCACAGTAAACTAGCTCAGGTATCCTTTTTAGTTGACACTGTCTGGTGCTGGATTATTGTCTTATTCTTTCCTGTAAACCATACAGGAACATTTGCAAGAGAAGAGCTCATTGAGACTTGACATGTACATTTGGAACAGGGCCAAGTATATTCTGGTCTTCTTTTGTTTAAATATTTCATTTGTTTGGTTTTCTTGTCTCCTCTGAGTCTATCTTGGCTCTGTTCTAAGAGCCAAGATGTTCTTTTCAACATCTCATGTCTTTTTTTAAAAAAGCTGCTACAGGATCCATCAGCAAGTGCTTCATACACTGGCAGTTTACTGCAATAGCTATTCCAGACTAGTTTTTCCAAAACCCCCCTTATGGACACCGTTTCTCCAGAATAAAAGAGGGTTGTGTGGTTTTATTCTCTGTTTGCTTTATTCATGTTGGAACAAAATATTTTAACCATAAAGAATTTTTTTGGACTATCTACCTCTGGCAAATTTCCAAGCAAAGTTGTTCCATCAGTAGCTAACAGGGAAGCAAAACATAGGGCTCTCCAAAACTCTAGGGCATATTCTTAATCTATAAATCAGCATCTCCTATATTAGGTCCATGAAGAATCCTAGTTAAATAATTTTGTGCTAAAAATGATTGTTCTTGTCCAGTTGCCACATGACTCCAAATCTTTTACAGCTCACCATTCAGCAAATAGTCATGATAGTAAAAATGTACTGTACTAGCTTATAATTTTTCTAGACCAAAAAAAAAAAAGTGAAGATATCTGGGTTTGCTGAAAGACACAACAAAGAAAAGTTGCAGAGAGCTTATGTTTAAGCCTTCAAGAACTGCACCACTAAAAAGCTGTGTGGATGTATGTGTATTTTACAAATGCACAGAAATTGCAACCAGTGTTTGCAAGAGCATTAAAAAAAGGCTATATTGTCAAGCCAATTCCCCCGTAACTTTGGCTTTATTCCCAGGAACTCAATATACTTCAGTGTATTAGACAACAGAATTGTCACCCAAGAGGCAGTCTACTTGGATACAAAGAAACAAACCCTTTCTTTTCTCAATTTAGGTCATACTCATACAATGCAATTTTCTATTACAGAAGTGAATGCATTAATCAACAAACTTCCAAGCAGCAAAAAGCTCTAAGTAATCAAATCCACTGAAATTTTGAAGACTGCCTTTACCTGTGCAAGCTTCTGATCCTTCTGATGCTTTGTTGTTTGCCAGGCTACAACCAAATGAGAGAATTATGACACGTAGTAAGTCTGACAGAAATATGCCAGACCTGCACTCTTTGATGGAAATCAGTGCCCTTCATATGGAACAGGCTGCAGCCTTGCTGCTATTCATTTCTTGCTGTGGTGCCCATCAGAGATGATTTGTTAGTAGATGAAAAATCAGGTTCTAAGGTGAATGGCAATAAAACAAATGTTACACACTAAACTCCACTTCCATCACTCCAGAAGAAAAACAGAAACTAAACTAAATTTCCCTCTAAGAAATTAAAATCAGTTTAATTTTTTTTTTAAATTATTTTATTTTAAGTGATTTACTGCATGACAGTTTCCAAATATTGAGGAAATAGTGAAGGAAACAATTATTTACTTTTATAACAAGATGAAGTTAGTCACTAAAAAATTATTTTGCTGGGAGAGGAGGTCATTATTTTTAAGAAGCTATGATAAAATATGGAACACAAAATCAAAATCTCCTACACTCATCAAAAAATATAGAACACAAAAAAGTAAAATTCTGAAATGCTTAAATTTCCCATATTGCCCTCTCTCTGGTCTTTTGTCATTATAGCAAACATACCTTGGGTTTATTTTTCCCTGACATTTTCTTTTTGTCAATGTGTAATATCATCTCAAAGTCAGTAGATTAAAACTATTCTCACCACTGATGATTCAATTGCTGGTACATATCCCTGTTTTTAAAGCCCTGTTGCAGTCTCTCTTACATAACACAGTCCTATCAACCATTCAGAGCTACTCTAAATGCAAACTCCTACTTTCCTACCAGCTGTTTTCTTCAGGTTCCAGAGCTATCTTTCAAGGGCTCTGGATAGACTTGGGTTTTTTTAACTCCCTTCAAACACATGATTTTTATCATGAGTCTGTAACATTCAACACCTCTGTTGAATGAAGTCTAAAGAATTATGCCTTATTAGTTTACACTACTGCCTACAGCTGCAGCCCCAGCTGCCCTCACAAAGCTGACTGGTCTCCCACAGCTCTGGCCTCAGAACCAAAACCACACTATCAGTGTTTCTGTACTATTCCATTTACACACTGGATATAACAAGGCAGATCTACTCTGTCGGTTAACCCCTTTTAGTGAGTATCCTGTCCCATTGCAGCTGAAAAACAGCTAATGCCTACTTCACAGTTTTTCTCATGTGTTTTAGCATTATGCAGTACACAGACTTGCAATTAAGCAAGTTACTTAAATGTATCTAATTGCTGGTACTAAGGATGACACATACCTCCTCAATGGCTTTAAACAAACACCTCCCCCAATTTATATTGTATTCTTCATCTGACAACATACACAATAATATGCATGCAACACCCCTTAAGAGGTAGCAACCATCTTAACATCTTTAATAACATAGTTGAGTTTCTCACCTTGAACAATAGTTTGCCATTTTATTTGGACACTGCATTCATATTTTAGGCAAAATAAGATAACTGAGGGCTTGTTTCATGTTTTCTGATGTTACTCAAAGCAAATAGATGCTCTGTGCTTTGTCCTTTTAGCCAATGCACTGGAATCCTTAAGCCATTTTAAGTTTATATTCAATCTGCAAATCATGTTTTTCTGTCTAAAAGAGGAGACTCATCTATCTACTCCTGAAAAGAAGAAAACTTTCCCAGGATAATTTTTGCAATAGAAATTTTTTTCCTTCAGTTGGTTTCAAACAGCAAAGCCCTTCCATGACTCCAGACTTGCTTTTTCCCCCAGACCAACTCAACTAGATTAAAAATATGTTTCTCTGTCTGATCACAACAGCACTAATATTTGTTAGTGTCTGTGATGCACAAGCTGAAAAACTCCAGTTTTACTTATAGCAGAACTGTGCCAGTAGCCTTCTTGGAAAAGTCACCCAACAGCTGAAGTTTACACTTGTTGTTCCAGTAACATAACTACTCAGACTAGTCACCAAGACCTTGGTCCAGCTCTCATCCCACTGCAAAGCAGCAGATTGCTGATTCATGCAGCTAGGTTAGGCAAAAATGTCTCCATAAAGGCACCCTTCCAAAGGAGTTGATACACTGTCAGCTGAGGCAGGCAGGACACTTACTTTGACCTGCTTGTAAATGTTTCCACATTCCTCTCTTTCCCAAGATTACTATATCCAGTATCACAAATTACATTATTGATTAGTTACGCGCTGACATTTCTGTTTCTTCCCAATGGTGTTCTGAGCCTCTGTGATGATCTCCTGTTCCCTCTTCTAGGTTTCTATCTAAATCCCTATAGTATTACATTTGCCTTGTGTTCAGCAACATATCTGAAGCACTGCAAAGTCATCAAATTGTAGCCTGCTGCAGTGAAGAGTTCAAGAGGCCACAAGTTTGGATTATGCCTGTTTCTTTAAATTAGTACAGAAAAATACCAACTGTTGGAAAAAAAAAAAAATCTGTCACAGCTATCTTTCAAATTACTTTTTCTTAAAGAAGCAAAAAGATTCCCTTTCTTATTTATTTAATTATTTTCAGTCTGTTCATACAACACGGCCCTTTAGGTGTTTTTGTTCTCTCCTACAATAAAGTTCCTATTATTGTTTCACTGTATGTCTCCCCAGAATGATAAATATCCAGCTATAGACACAGGAGTGCTAGGCTCTGCTCGCAACTTTCTTCATGTTACCTGCAGAACGGGTGCTTAACAAATCTTGCTGGCACATTGCTTGACCACACATAAAAAGCATACTGGAGAGGTAATGTATTCTTAGTCACAAAGCCCCCCAAGATGGTCCCTATACTTTAGAATTATATTAAACAAACAGAACAAAACAAAACAACAAAAACCAACCAACCAACCAACCAAACAAAAAAAGTTCTTTTCAACTTCAACAGTATATGATGGGCTTATCTGTCATACTATTCATTGAGGTTTAAGTAGTTGCATGCTGAAGAGGCATGAAGGTGACTTGTCTAACAAAATGAAAATGCAAATGAATTTGACACTTGTATTTTTCAACTCATAGTACGTATAATTATTTCTTGTGAATTTAAATATATGAAATAAGGAAAGTAAAAACTGTCAAAAAAAAAAAATTACCCATAGACATCAGAAGCTTTCTCCAAAGCTAGATTTCCTTTTAAGAAAGATAATTCTGCAGCTATCATATATTTTTGTGAATTTACTCTTACATGGCTGTTTTCCTTCTCACTGGCAGCAAGAGAGTGAACTTTGAACAGTGACTGAATTGCTTTGAACATTCTCCAATTTTTTATCATTATTTCAGTTCTTTAAAATGTATTAACAACAATCTTTAGAGGATATATTTTTTAAAAAGTAATAGCAGCCCTGGGGCCAATAGAGTCCCCAGCCTAGAGATTTTCTGATTGATTGTCTTAAAACCATCAGGAACAAAGGGTACAAGGCCCAGGGGCTGAAGGAATTTCCTCCAGACAGATAACTGAGGTACTTTGCCTGAAAATACCATTACTGCCTACAAGGGGATGATACATTTTAGGTGGTCTTAGAAGAATTTTTCCTTCTTCCCTCTGCCTCCCCCATGACAGATAGGCCTTCTAGGGTGAATCATGCTGCATGGAACATAATGATTATGTTATTGAAGACAAGAAGCTGCAAATAAATGTTTTTCTTACATTGAGTTCATATGCATCCTCTTGGAAGAGTTAGAAAAAAGGAGTGTGTGATAATTGAATTACTGAATTTCCTTACTGAGGTCACTTCCTGATAAGCAGCCAAACTAATTTTCTAAAATGAATAAGTAGGAGAGCTTAAATAACCCTGTCATCTTGGCTGGTTACAATTGGTGCAGTATCACTCTGGCTAAGACAACTTATGTTATTGCCTTACTCTGAAACAGTATGTACAAGCCGACTAAAAACATTATGAATTCTTTCAGAGGTAAAACTATTTACAGCAAACTGCTGTCAAAGATATTAACACGACCTTCAACCTTAACTTTGTTTTTGTTTTCCTCCCCAAAGTGAGATTCTGCTCAGGTTTGACAGGTAATAAATTGTATCAACATCAAATATGTTTAAAATATATGTACATATAAGAAACCCCCAGAAACCAGAATTTCCATCTGAAAATCACAATGAAATAAGCATAAGACTATTCCCACAGAATTAAAAAAGCAGGTTAAATGATGATATCTGTAGAATATAAGGCTTAGTGCTGACTATGTTTGTAGATCTTCTTTAAAATACCTTCCAGGTACATAATAACACTTAATAACACTTCCAGGTCACCACTAAACCATGTCCCTCAGCGCCACATCTACGTGTCTTTTAAATCCCTCCAGGGATGGAGACTCTACATCCCAATGAAACTTTATAGTCATGCTTTGTCTTCTATAAGAAACCAAGCCAGAGGAAGTAGCTTTCTTTTCTTCACTTTTATAGTAACTACTTTCTTACTTCTTAAAAGATTTGCTGACTAGAAAGCATTCTGCATATTAGTGTGCTTAGCTACACAAATAGAATTGATAATCTAATGCTTAAAAGATGTCAATGCTTTCTGGGAACAAAAGCACAAAGTCTGAGCCCGGTTACACAGCTTAAATTACTTTAAACTTACCATTGTTGAACAAGTGACCAGACTTTATAACGAAGGGCTTAAAGAGGTATCCACATGTGCAGAATGCTCCGCAGAGGGGCTGTTACAACAGCAATAGCCTTCCAAGCAAACCTGTGTTTGACACAGTACACCCTCATATTATTACTCAGTGTATCTCACTGTTGCATTCTTAAATGCTGGAAATCCTTGTGGTGTAAATGTAGTGTTTTATTAGTGAGAACACAAACGCTACAGGAGCCCATTCATAGCATCGAGAATGGTGTGATCAGACTGCAATGAAGACAACTAGAGGTCATTGGTCACCCAAGCCCTCAATAGATTATGACTCAAGCAAATGGTAAAATAACAGTTTTTATAATAATTATTCCCTAGTAAACAAGCATTTCCTTGAAGTAATACTCCATGAAGGAGATGGTTCATCAGCATCAAAAGCTCTAGGCAGAAAACTATTTGGAATAGTGTACCTGATATCAAGCTGTGTGTGGAAACAAACACAGACACTGAGTTTTGTACTGTAAACTGAACTATGAAAGGGGTGGCAGTATCCAGAGTCAAATTTATTAAGCCTTCTCCTAAAATAGCACTTACTTTTGGATGATTCCTTTAAACTCGCAAAAAGCTGTATTTCCAGTTTCATCATGAGCTGCATACTGAATTTGACAAGTTCTGTACTGGAAGCAGAAAGCATTGGATACAGCAGCGTCTTCCACTGATTTCAGGTTGTTCCCACCTGACTTGTAGTAGATGTGTCTCTGTGGTTACAGTGATAGCCTGTGGACAATTTGTAATGGTTGGAGGAACAGAATCAGTGGAATTTGAAAGAAATATGATAAGCATGTTAGGATGCTGTGTAAAAATAAAGCATATTTCAGAAATCATAAGGTAATGAATAAAATGACTGATAGATTTCCTCTATGAATCTCTGTAGAAAGCATTTCCTACCTAAGGATGTTCAAAAGTAGCAAGGATTTCACACTGTAAGTGTGGTGTTGCCAGTTATGAAACAAGATGTAAAAAACCTAGGTGAATACAAACAACCTGCATTAATAGCATCTAAGATGTATAGGGAATTCTAGAACAACAAAAATGAAAGTATTCTGCAACTAAATTCACTCTTTAAAGTAGAGGAGCACTTAATGTTACCACACAGCAAAGTGATCATTCTTGAATACGTTACCTTTTCACCTAAATTTTAGACTACACTGAGATGCCTTCCCAAACCCTATGGATTGAACTGATTTCTAAGTAGATTTAAAGACGGTAAAAAGTGCAGCCTTTTTATTTCAAATTTAAAATTATTCTTTGGTTCCATTGCAAGTACAGGGTATAAATTTCTGTTTATAGAATGTCATTTTATCTATGACATCATTAATAGTCTAGCACACCACCCTGTCACTCTGTTTACTGTGGCTAAGTAAAAGGAACAAAGCCAACAACTACTGTCACTCTGTTTACTGTAGCTAAGAAAAAGGAACCAACCCAACAACTACTCAAACATCCATCGCCAGTTTTCAATATGAGACCTACCTGCTGTATCTGAATAACTTGGAGACTAATTCTAGAGATTTATTATACGCACTAATTGCGAGGCAATAGGTAATAGTAAGCATTTCTTCTACTTTTTCCTCCCTCCTTTCCTTTACCCTCTTGCTTCCTAGGGCAAAAGTTCACAAATATGTGCCTGTCCCATCTGTTTGCAAGATGACTGTTACCACTTACGCTCGCAGCAACTTCAGTTTGCAAATATTTGGCTGCAATAAGACATGATGTGCTTTTTATTGTTAGGGCTTTTTTCACTCAGAATGAACTCTTGCACAAAACTGTTACTAACTCTACCTTAATAGTGATAATCAGCACTTCAGTGAGTGGATTATGAAATATTATCACAATTTATTCTGTAATATCTGAAACTCCATAAAGGATCAGAATGACATGCTGTAGGTATCTGGAAGACACTCCCTTTACACTGGGGATTTTACAGTTTTATCGGAAAATAAACAATCAAAAAAACCCCTCAAGCAAACAAACCAACCCACCCCAAACACTCATCCCTACAAAAAACCTCAAACCAAACTGAAAAAAAAAAAAATTATAAATATTTGAAAAATCTAGCCCATAATAAGGTAACTATTTTTTGGTTTTGTTACTGTATTCATAACATAAGGGAAAACCCTGTTAGGTATGTTAGCCAAATGTACTGAAAACCAGCAACATTTGAGAGGTTAGAAAGACAGAAGTGAGAAGAAGGATACTATCTGACTGATGGGCAGAGTAAATGATCTTACTGCAAATATTCTGCACAAATGGAACTGGGGTGCCTAGGGTAGCCAGTGTCCTCTGTCCATAGCTCTGTGTAGCCAGGGCTTCACAAAGCCTGCAGAAGCAACAGAGCAGTATAAAGTAACTGTATGATGGCAAGTTATTTTCACTAGAGAGTCCTAAAAGACTAACTCAGTTAGAATAGTAAATAATTATTGAATTTCAAGATGGAACACGTTAACATGAGGATATTTAAGAAAATACATTGTTCATTTCTTCCACATTTACTGGAAACATCATTTGGTACAGAAATTATCACAGTGTTTATAAACACCAGGATATGAATCACATCAAAATAGCTTCTTTGGTACACAATGTCAGCGCAAAAATAGGTTGCTTTGAAATGTTCGGGAAAGTGACTTTAAAAGCTTTGTATCAAATTTACTGATCAGCTGATCTTAAACTGACATGTGAAAGGCCATAGTTTGTGCCTTTACATCAACCCTGTTATATAGGATTTGATTCTAAATATAGGTAGTACTCAATATGTCATAAGAGATCCAAAATGAGCACAGAATTTTTCAGTCAAAGAACAACGAAGAACAGTACACATAATTCTGAGCATCTGTTTCAAAACTGTCCTCTGTGTTGGAACCTTGTTGTGGCTCTTAGTTTATGGCTATTAGTGACTTTATGGGAAACTCACCAAGCTATCCAATGTAAAAATTAAGCTTTATGTGCCATGTAAAACTCTCAGCCCATTTTTTGACAAAAGGCAGTAGAGTTTGTTAAATGGACTTGTTAGCAGCTGAATTCCAGATTTTTAAAGATCAAGAATTTTTTAGATTTAAAGATCAAGGTGAATTTTTTCCCAAGACAGATACCTAACCAAACAAAAGCCAAAGTGAAACTTAATTTGCTCAACTACTTACACAGGAAAATATAATTTTATGTGATATAATTTTTGTCTTTGAAAATTTTACCTGGAACATTTTGATATGGTAATGTAATTCTGCTATATCAGCCAATGCCTGTATTTCAGAAAGCATGAAACTCAAGCTTTTTTGACGTTTATTCCTTCATCTGACAATTCCCAAGTCATTCTCCAGACTTCATTTAGAAATGGGCTTGATGTCAAATACTAAACCAACTGGAAGCCAGCTGTAGAGAAAAAGAGAAGCCAGGAAGGCTGTGAAATAAACATGATTTCCAACTATCATTTCACTATTTGCTTTAAAAGCAGAACTGTTATATTAATAACATGTACTCCTCAAACTATGCAATTTAACTTTGGAACTCATTTCTCTTTGTCAAAAGCATTTTTATTTTGTTCAAGCTTGGCCTGTTAGCTGAAGAATAAATTTGTAACACCTCAAGATTTATTTCCAGGCACCAGATGATAGTCATGTTTTCAAAAATTGAAAATTGTCCGACACATCACTCTCAAAAAAAAAAAAAGATTCTTTTCACTGATTCTCCTGAGCATTCTCCTTCTTTTAATAAGCAATAAATTCCCCAGATATTTGGTTTTTTCTGATAACAATCAAAAAAGTAATTTATAATCTTAGTTGCTAAGTGATCCAATAAATAAAAAAATAAGCACAAGAAGAATAACAGAGGTACAAAAAATAATGCAGGTCCTTAAGCACTGTTACCAAGGCATGTTATATATTAATATGTGTTAATTTACTGTTTAGAATAGGACTTAACCAAGTAACCTGACTGTCAGGGTATCTGATGAAAACAGCTTCAAATACTGGAAAGAAAAGATATGATTTGTTGGTATGAGATAGAATTTACTCGGATGTTTTGGGTTCTTCAATTCTTTAACTTTTACAGAAGCAGCAAAATGTCCCATCAGATTAGATTAGCTGTATATATCCCAGGAGACTTCTTCACATTACCTTTAAGATGTCAAGTCGATATTTTAAAATGACAACAAAACTCATAGGAATTCATATGCTGCTGAAAATGAGTGAATCATTAAGGAAAAAAAAAAGAAAAAAAGAAAAAAAAAAAGAAATAAAAAAAATTCAAAGGTGACTCCTTCTGCTCATATTACATAGTAATATATACATGAGGTGAATATAACCTGGAAGAACAGATCTGAAGAACTCTGAAGTTTTAAACACCACTGTCATAAACATAGTGATTAAAGAAAAGAATTCAGAATCTGTGAGGTCTCTACCACTCCATAAACTTGAAAGAACAATAGCAGTGGCTGAACTACTGTGATTTTTGTAATGGTGTTGGAAGTAGTTTTAAGTATCATAATTTATGGTGTCTCTGAGGTGTTATGAAAAGGCCTCAAAAAAACCCCTCAATTCTTTGTCCTCTCTTATTACAAGAACAGACTACAAATGTTTAGTTTTGTTTAGTTATTTTGGTGGGTTTTGTTTCTTTGTTTTTCATTTTTAAAGCAAAGAAATGCCAGATTTCTTTCAATTTTAGACATATAATATTTCAAAATTAGGAATTCAATGCTTTCTCTATGAGATTGATGTAAAATGCCACAAACCCAAAACTAGGGAAATTCAGATCCCATATTGCTATATTGAAGCCAAGAAATTCTATACATCTAAAAGTTTTTGCATGATAATGGAGAGAAAAAAAAACCTATTTCAGCAGAAGATGCTTTGCAATGCTGAGTCACTCGGACATAACTGTTAAAACAGGAATTAGAAGCAACTGAAAGCAAATTCAGGAATGAACCCAGTGAAAACCATTCAAATCAATAAGAAGGGAGGTAACCCCTTGCACAAAGCTGATTTTTGGATAGCCGGTGTCCTGACAACAAATATGGAAAGTTCCTGAACCCAGCAGAAGCAGAAAAAAAGATTTCTCCTTTTTTTATTATATAATGTCCTTGCAAGAATATATTAGCTTCATACATTTTATAGTCTGCCCAGTGTTCTTCACAGTAAATTACTATTTTCCCACTTTTTTATTGCTGCAGCACTCCTCCATAACTTTGCTATGCTGTGTAGGCACAAAACAAAAGGACAGGTCCTGCCTCAAAGGGGTTAGTCACCATGCAGATGGAGTCTCTGCTGGAAGTCATCAGGCCTTAGGAAAAATAAATTTATAAACCTTCAAAACCAGGGTCATTTTTTCTGCTTTAAAAGAACAGAGAGGATTTCTTTTCCCTTCTCATCCCACCCCCACAAAGACCCTCTCAGAATTAATGGAATGATTTACCACTGGAGATCAGCAGTTACTCCTATTAAATGTATCTCTCAAAATTCAGATCTTGGTCCTGATTTTAACAATCTATAGCTCTGATAATTCATGTAGAATAACCATATAATCTGCTTCTGAACTACGAACTTCTTCAATTATCTTATTGTTATCTGCATGTAAGTAGAATTTAAATGAATGTCAATAGAATTCATTAATGACAGTTTAAGGACACATCTGGGAATATGTAGTATGCAAACTCCAACTTTTATCATAGTTATTGTACTAAATAAAGAGAATCCTACTTAAATCCCCACCTCTTCATGTCTTACAGCTCACCCATCTATACACTTCCTATGGAATTAGGTAACAAATGTCTTCTCTTCCAGGAGTTCCACTGAGTTCTAAACATAGTTTAGTTTAATGTTAGGCCATTTTTTTTTTGTTTCTGCCTTGGGCATACCTTTCTAAAAGTCAGTTGAAAGAGACAGGGTGCCAGGCAGGTTTGTTCATGTTTTGTATCTCTCAGGCTAAAATGTACCCAATTCAACCTCCAGCAGGGCTGGAATTCTAATGCTAATTCATAATTGGATAATTTATAGAGGTATAGTGTAAGAACATTTCCTTATAACATCATGGATGGTTTTAAAGGATGAGTTCTCTCCAGTATACACTAGAAAATACTAAAAGAAAATGGCCTTTGGCATCTGTATTCTAAACCATATTACAGGTGACAGATTTATTTTCACTCCTTCGGACTTAGACGATGTGATTCAGGGGTCAGTCTTGACAAAGGCTGCATAGGAAAGAAAATCCTGTGCAGCATTTTCTGGTACTTACTCCCTGAAAAATACTTGTGTCTTCTGACATGATACAGTCACTTTGATTAGGAAGAAGTATCATTCCATCAGTGACATGTGGAGCCTGTAAATAATTTATCATTAATGAGCTACAACATTAATTCTTTAAAAAAATACCTCCGTTATGTAAAACACAATTTGTTAAGCAAAATATCCAACGTGTATTTCATCAAATCCAGACTGTTAAACATGTAGACCTCATTTAATGCTCACAGAGGAGAGGACAATCTGCTTTAATGCCCTGCCTGGCGAGTCAGGCAGTCTGGATTCTATTCCTAGCTCACACCTAAACCATTAGGCAAGTCACTTCATTGCTCTGTTCTTCATCCCACATTCTTAAATGAGATAATAACATTTCTCTTATTATTTGGTCCCTTCAAAATATAAATTACTCATGGCAGAAGCATTTTCTTACTATATATGTCTAGCTCCCCCATGGCTTGGATTTTGTTTGGATTTTCTAAATCAGTGCTTGTTTTACCAATAACAAAGGAAATATTATCCCAGTATACATTTTATAAGGCTAAAACCTACAGTAGATAACGTTCCTAAATCCTTATTAAACCACTTAAAATAACAAAGTAGAGATGCATGTAAGACATAAGCAAGAAAAAGAAGATGATTCAAAATTAGAGGAAATTGACTCTCACATCATCAAAATGAATCCCTGCCAGTTAGAACCTGGCAGTTAGAAGCATCAAAGAGGAGGGGATTAAATAAGTGTGAATTATGTTCTGGTTCTGAAGAACAATAAGGAAACAGAGATTTACTTCTAAATATATGGTTTTAAAATTTAAAATGTTTAAATAAACTTCTTTTCTTTTTCTAAGTTGTGCACCTGCTTACCCTTTGTTTCTCAGTTTGTTTTAGTTCTTTAGTTGTTTTTTCCTATTCCTCAGTGAGATTTGCTTTTCCTAACAATAGTTCTCATTCAGACAGTCCCTTTCATGCCCTCATGTTTACACATACTACAAACAGAGTGAAATTCACTCAAGAACACATTCTCAGAATTGTCTTCCTTACTAGGTTTTCTTCAGAGTATGCCTGCTTTTGCTTCATGTCAACCCTAGACAAGATCTTCCTGCCTACACTGAGAACCTCTTAAGGATTATGGACCCTCAGACTTACAATGGATCCATGTGATTTCAACAGAAGTTAATGGAAGTTCCAGTTAATATATTTAATTAAATCCTTGTTCAGGGGATTAATAAAGATGTTAACACCAGCTTTTCTTACAGCTGACATACTATTCACAGCTAAAGCCAAGGCAGTGGAGTGGTACCTAATATTTTCTCTGAGCTAGATACTCCCATAAAGGACTAGGTTGCGGGGTTCAGCATGTAACTACTTCTACCTTAAAAGTACTGTGGCTTTCAGGCAGCAATCATGGCTCATGTTGGTCTCTCTGTGTTGATAGTATGTTGACTCTATTATGTTAGACTTAAGAACATGCAGGCAAGAGTTTTTTCTTTAGTGCTGGCACACAGCCAAAAAAAATAGGGTCAACCCTCATTCACAGCAGGGATTCTCAGGTTGCTGTTTGCCTCACCTTTGCATTCATCTTGCTCTGATTTCCTACCAAATTCAGCTGCTTTCTCATCTACACCTCTGTGACTGTACAGGATTCCTGCAACATAGGGCAGAAGCTTCCTGTCTTTAGAAACTACAGCATGAAGTAGGGAAGAATTGACTTATGCCCTCCTCTGCAAGTTTAAGTACTGCAAATGCAACTCCATTGCTGTGCATAAAAAAAAAAAAAAAAAAAAAGAATAGAAATCAATGTGAGATTAATATGAAAAATTACTAGATACAGCCCAATGCAGGAACAAATGAACTGTGCTACTGCTGCTAGAAACTGATTTTAAACACATGCACAACATATTCTCAAATAATGATGTAGGAAAACTCTTTTTCTTTTTTTTTTTCCCTACAAAGGAGTGTTTCCTAACAGGATGCTGTGTTTCTCCTTTACTACCCTTGCCTTTCCATAGATTCCTAGTTATAGCTTACTGTAGAGTCCCTGCTCCCACTGTGAATACTCAACGACAAAGACAAAATGTCAAAAGCTAGTTACAGCCACATAGAAACCAAACATGACTGGTGCATAAAAGTCATTGCAGTTTGTTTCCTATAGCAATAAAATCATTAAGAAATATACAAAAATATAAAGAAAGTGAAATGAACACTGCAGAAGAAAGATGTATTTCTCTGGGTAGCTTGGGAAACTCTACCAGAGGTTCCAAGAATCTTGCTTGAGAAATCACCTGAAAAATAAGTTTTGCTTAAATGAACTTAGTATATTTAAAGTTCGTGCATGTCCTGAATCAAATGCAGTTGCGCTTAACAAGAATTTAAGTCCAAATGTAATAACAAATGCTAGAAACAGAGGAATACAAAATCCCAGAAAGTGACTATGAAAAATCCTAACAGTGTGCAATCCAGTAAAATCAGGGAATTGTTAATACCACTCAAAGAGCACAGTGCAACTGAAATTGCAGGAAAGGAACCGGCACAAAAGGAAAATAAATCAAAGGCTAAACAAAACCTTTACAAAAAAGAAAAAAAGGAATGAATCTAGAAGCTGTCAAGGAACTTTAAGGGTGTAATGTACTAAATGAGGCAATGCCACAAGGAAACAAATGTGGAAAGAGATAAGAAAAGTGATGAGAATGCAATAGGAAAAGTGTCAAAGAATGACATAACTGATGAAGTAAAACAAGAAAACATGGGCAATAGGATGAGACACATGTCACTTTTGAGATCATCAGTGAATGCTACACATCCTTTATATATCAATAAGAAACTTGCCAAAACAAAAGCTAATCAAAACCAAAGAACATTTCCATTGCTTTGCAGTTGAGTGTTAAGATAGTCACATACATTTTATCTATTTGACAAAATATCTGAAAAGTGGTGTTCCTTAACTACACAGCTTTGTAACTAGTCAATTGAAGGTTCTGCATTCTGAATAAATGGTTAAGTTAATTAGAATCAGAAATAACAAGGGGGAGGGAAATTTTAGGCTCTGAGTTCGATGAAGAGGTGAAGCTGGGAACAAACCAAATAATGATCAAGAGTGTTATTGATTCTTTGCCATTTAAAATATCATATTTATCAGCATATGAAAGGATTGTGATGGGAGGAGATAGAGGAGGCAGAGGAATCTGTTCAAGGCAATATTTAAAAGTGAAATCCTTGTCCTGAATTGTATCTATCCCTGGAACAAAATGCCTATCATATGAGATCTTTGCCTTTTTAGGACTGTTTGATTACTTGGAAGGAAAGCTAAACTTAATAAATAACTACAATTTTCTAGACTCATACAAAGGATTAAGGCTAAACTCACAAAGGCCTAATGGACACTGTGGAAGAACTGCATGAAACAAAGTCATTCAAATTTTACACTGACATACCAAACACTCACTTTTGCTGCTGAAACTAGACTGGTTTGTGCATTGACACAAGTGGCAGACTTCTGTATCTGTCCAGCTCCAGAACCTCCACAGGTCAGAGCAGCTCCTGTTCACTTCCAATGCAGTGCTTACCTAAATCCAATTAGGAATCAGAAATTAAATGTTTGTTCTCTACCTTTTGACATCTGATTAAGTTATCAGATTCAGAACATTGTCTAGCATACGGTAACAAGATCTGAGTCCTGCAAAATATGATTATTGCAACTTCCGTTTTCAACCAAGGAAATATAGAGGCAATCAAATACAGAATATGTATGACAATCAAGTCTAACCATGGGACCTCAAATATGCATCTCTTCCTTTTAGCATTGGCTTTTACAACATTTAGCATGTCACTACCTCTGTTTTTGAGTAAAAAGAATATGTTTCACATGGTGAAATAAGACAACAGATTATTGATTGTTACAGCCCACTTATATAAACCTTTCATTTTCAATTAATTTCATTTCATAAGGATATTTTGCCTCCTTCAAGAGGTAAAATATCCTTATGACTAGAGTCTACTTTGAGGACTTAATTCTTGGGCAAAACTAGTCCCATACTCAGTCTAGCCCTTACATAGGTAGCTAACATTAAAAGGGAAAAAAAACCCTAAATACTTTATACTTTCTCAGAAATATCAACAGAAATTTTAGTGTATGGATCTGCCTTGAAATTGTCATGACAACATGTGCAAATGATACTTATATTCAAGTTGTCTGGCTTACTGGTGAAAACAACACTTTTTTTTTCCCATGAGTGCCAACCCTGCAAACACCACAAGATCTGAAATTTGAGCTGTGTGCAGTCTAACTTTTTTTGGCGGTAATAAAGATGTTGAAGATAAAAGTCTACCTCCTGCAGCTACACTCATATGTTCCGAGTGTTATGACCACACTATGACTTGCAAACACTCTAGATTTCAATAAAAAAAGCAAAACCACAAAAGAAAACCTATCAGCTAAACTCTGGCACTAGAGCAAGATACACTGAACCAAATATCAGATTTGTTCCACCTTAGATTACTTTGGACATTCATGACATATATTGGTCATTTGTGGATGCAATGAGGGAAAAGCCCCAACAGACACATGTCCATGTAGCACCATTATTTTGCACAGCTCTACAGCGGAGAAGGCATAATGGGTAAATTTGGAGGACTAAGATGTTAGGTTAAATAAGTCTTTTAAAAGTAAAATTACTCTTATTCTCTGATCTTCAAGGGATGTCGTACAAGGTCTTAGTGTTATATCACTAAAGGATGTCATCTTATATAGTTCCACTGATTTATACCAGCAGAGGATCTAGCACATGGACATTAAAGCATTGGTTTAAACATAAGACTCATAAAAATGTCTTTATTCAAAAGATATAGTCTGAAAAAAGAGGGCTTGAAAGTTTCACATCCACAGACTCATTTAAATGCCAGGGTAACTTGCTGCAATTTAAACGGAGCACAAGAGGTTCCACCTTAACATGAAGAGGAACTTCTTTACTGTAAGGGTCACAGAGCACTGGAATGGGCTCCCCAGAGAGGTTGTGGAGTCTTCTTACCTGGAGATTTTCAAGACCCGCCTGGATGTGTTCCTGTGTGACCTGTGCTGGATTGTATGATCCTGCTCTGGCAGGGGGGTTGGAGTTGAAGATCTCCAAGGTCCCTTCCAACCCCTGACACCCTGTGAAACCTGTGAAATGTACAATTTAATGTACAAAATCAGTATGATGGGAAATTTACTGGATTACAGTACATAAAAAAATGAAAGTAATATTCTCATATTCACTCCCACACACTTTTATACCTTTCTGAACTGAAACAACATAAAAATAATTTTATATTCGCAAACTGAATCAGATGCAGACTTAATCGTATTACAACAGGTATAATAAATAAAATTATCTAATTTCCTGGTAAGCTTCAGTGTGCAATGATGAAATAAAATGCTAAGACAACCAAAGGAATCTGTAAGAAATCAAATTCCAAAATTCCCATTAGCAATTTTAGAAGTTCCTTCTGTTCCTTGTCTCAGCAGGAACTATTATTATTATAACAGTAGCTCTAATCAATGTTCTGGGTAAGCTACAAAGCATATAGAAATATATGTCATTTCTATCCTCAAAGTCTCTGTGGGTTCAAAACAGGATTTATTAAGTCATAGTCGAGTGCATCATTTGCAAACTTGTCAGTGCTCCACTTTTTGCCGCGTGAAGTAATAGTCTGGCAGAACAGCTGCATGTTAGAGGCTTGTAAAACATACACCTTATCCATCTATTCGCAAAAACATTTATCAAAAGGTTATACAACTTTTATTTTTCAAAAAGATTAAGTACATCTTACTGCCTGAATAAATTTAGTCTTTTTTATTTCAGTACAATTTGTAAGGAGATAAATTTCCTTACAATCTGTACAAAGCCAATGTAATTGTCCTTAAGGACATCAGCAGAGTATTTAGCCACTGTGTATTAAGGACAGTATTTTTTTTTTAACACGGCACAGATACAATGAAACAAAATGGAACTAAATAATCAGAGGATAACACACTCACTGATTAGATTCAAAGCAACTCTGAAAAAGAAACCATTTACTGAAAACTTGAAGGTCACATTTTTCTGTAAGGCATGCTGTAATACCAATCATTTGCCTTTAGTTCACTTAAACAATTAATTAGTTTTTATTTCAAATGGACTCAAATGAACTCTCCCTGTATTTTCTAGGAAAGATAACTGTGTTTGTAAACAGAGACCAAATTTCAAGTATTTGGTCAGTTTACCTCATTAAGAATGTATTGCAGTTACTATCAGACCATTTGAGATTCTTTTTTGTCTATACATCTGAACTTCTAAATGGGGCTGCCACATATTAACAGGCTACCTAGTAACAGTATTAAATTAATCATTTTGTTGATTCTAAGATTTAGGATAGGGCTAGGGTACAAGTAGCTCTAAGTTTTAGGCCATATAATGTTATATTTTTCAACAGAATTGTAATTTAAATGTCTAGTTAAAAAGAAATATGTCTGAATCTCCTAAATGGGATCTAGCTGCAAATGAAAATCTGCAATTTAATCTTCAATAAGAGAATAACTATACTAAATATTTACTAGGTGTGTCCCAAAAGGAAAACAGAGCAATACAATACATTCTTTTCTAATCCTTAAATTTACATCTAAAAAATAAAAATGTTGTTGTATTCCTTGTCCCATTGTATTGCTACTAGATCAGATAAAGTGGCTGTGTTCTTGCTCTCTTTGAAGTTGTAACACTCATAAACTGCATATTTAAAGAGTGTCTAAACAAAAAGCTTGAAAGGCATTGTATGTAGTTTATGCAGTAATATCCACCCGTCATTTATAAGTACAAGATATCTTGTTCTGTTATGAAAGTACGTGAATTATTGGAATGACCAATGAAAGGCTCACAATCATAAGATATTTACCATTAGACCACATTGTTTCTTATCTGTACTTTTTTCCTGTCCCTTGGAACCACTGTTTAAATTTAAACAACTAGCCATTGAATAACAGTAGCATTCATTAGGTTTTTTAAGATACATTAGAACTCCTTTTCTTTCTAAATGTAGTAAAATTTTGCTAAGACATGGAAAATGAAATCTGAATTATTTTATTAAAGAAAAGGCAAGGTTCCAGTGGCTCAATGAGTTATCTATCTCCGGTATCAACTCTTTCTCAAGGCCTCTTCAAAACATATAATTCTGGTCAAAAATAATGTGTGGGAACTCACTCATTTCATAAATATAAGGAAATGAACTATTTTGCTGTACACTTCCTACAGTTCTCCCTTTCTTTCTCCATCCCATTTGTGCCTCCACCTCCCGTGCCACCACCTAAAATATCTTTCCTATCTCTGCATGTACATTCTGTTGAAAGTCCAATGGTGGAAAAATTGTAGGGCTCAAGCACCAGGTGCTGATGCTGTCAGGATGTGGAAAAAACCTGTTGTTGACCCAGGTGAAGAACAGCAGGGGAAACATTCCTCGGTTAATGCAAATTCATATATTCTGTCAAATCTACTTCTGAACAGTGCAAAGTGTCTTGGTGTATATGAAGGGATCTCACAAAATCCTCACCAAATTCTGATTCTATTTAAAAGAAATCTAAGTGAAAGTCCTAAGCATTTAGAATGTCCCTGTTGTCTAAATTACACTCCTGGCTTTCTTCTATTTAATGTGAGTTTGTTCATACTAACAGGAAGTTTAAAAAGTAGAAATGATAAAATTATCAGTATAATTTCATATATACCCTCTCCTGTTATGAAATGTGTCAGAGGATAATCATGTTTCTTCTCATTATCAGTCTTTATCATTCTATCTTGAAACAGGTTTGGGCTCCCAAAGCATTCGAAATGCTGAACTTTCACTGGGTGTTTGTAAGTACTTTCCAAATAAAACTGTATCGCTGTTGATGGAGGGAGGAAGGGAGAGGAAAGCTCCTCTGAAAGTTACAGTATAAATCAATAAAAACAATTGGAAAAAACCAAACCAAACCAAACCCCCCAAAAAAACCCAACCAAAGAAAACCAATTTATAATCTAACTTGAAAAGCTAGGGTAGCTAACTAGACTGTCCTGAAAACCAGAAGAAAAATATTTACAGTCTGAGATAATATGAAATGTACCTGTATCCACTTTTATCTACCTGTGTTTACTGTCACCAGAAGAATGTCTGTCTATGGTCATTATAAGGAAACTAAAACTAGGGTTTGGTCCTCAACTGAATTGGACTTGTACAAGCGGAAACAACTGTAGTACATCTTTCCTATCTTAGGATCATAAAGTCTCTAAGTCACATCTTCCTCATGCCTTAGACGAAGAATTGTAATTTAATTAAAAAAAAATAATGTTTCTCTTGGTTAATGATTACATGGAGGTCTCAGAAGGGGGAGTGCTGTAAAAAAAAAAAGTATCTTTTTTCCCCCTACCCTTTCCTTTCATGTATTGGAAAATAATGATGTAACTTGAGAGAAATAGACACAATTTGCTATCAAGGGCTATCTATACTTTCATCTTCACTAGTAATACAATTTACAGTTATCACTAACAAGTCTAGATCGTAAACTAAAACAACAGAAGAAAACTCAGAGACATGCTTTAGCAATCCTGATACCTTGCAACAGTTTCTGTAGCCTAATTTTATCCTGTGTGAATAACTACCTTTGCTTTGAAGTATTAACAAGCAAAAGTTTTCTCAAATGTAACTATAAAATGTAATCTTTCAAGAATATGGGTTAGAAGACAGGCTTCAGGAGATGCTTTCATTGTTCACTTGTGAAGTTTGGAAAACACTATTGTAAACATATATCCTGGTTACACCCGCTGCAATTCTAAACCTAAAGGTGCCTTGAAGTTCTGGGTTTGTATCCCTGAGCTGTGCTTACAAACAGGACATCTGTGTGTTACACCTACTTGTGTCCTGTAAAAGTACAGTGAATGTACAGAGTTTAGTCTCTGTACTAGTTTTGTATGATCCACTTTGTACATTATTTTTATTTCTTTTCACCCTTCACAGTTTTACATGGAAGAGAATCATAATGACTTACTCCACCCGAGCAGGGTATTTCCTGGTAATTAATTAATGGCAGTTAAGGGATTTTAGATTTGCTGTTGGCACTCAACTCAATGAATTGTCAACGATCAGGAAATACCCTCCCTACTTGTCATATCTGCCAAATTACTAATTAAGCATTTAATACTGAAAAGCAAACAACATTTTTATGTTACTAGTTTCATCCATTTCAACAAAATTAATCAATGATATTTTGTACTGTCTAAAACCTGAACAACAGGTAATTTGCACTGTATAGCACTGACCATTTTTATCGGTGGAAATAGATTATAAAATAAAATAAATTAAAAATAGAAATTAAGTCATCAAAGATATAGGCAATTCTGCCTACTAACCCTGTCCTTATTAAGTCAATATAACTATTGGGGTATAGGTATAATATATGCATAAATATTGCTCATATCCACCTTGTCATGATAATTTTACAACTGATTACAAATGACAAAAAATTTAACTGAAAATATTCATCTATTTGATCCGTATTTGCTAAATAGGAAGAAAGACATAAAGAAAAAGAGAAGGAAGAAAGTGGGGGGGAGAGGAGAAAGGTGGGGGTGTTGAAATTGTCTCATTTTGAGGGACTAAATTTACAAAAACAGTATAAAAAAAAAATTAAATCAAGGTGTTACTGTTCACATTCCATCTTATAATTCAGAGCTCAAATGGCACAGCCAGGACATTTGGGAATTAGGGTCAATGCCTCCCTGTGCATGTGCAAATATTTTAAATGGTTTTCTTGATTCCTTGGTCTCCTACAGGACACTCTTGATACCCTATTGTATGTATAAAAAAGGAATCTCTCTTGCATAAACAATCCTCTTTTAGATAATATATAAATGCATTAATTACAGTGAAGAAAGCAAGCATGAGAGCTAACGCAGACACTGAACCTCAGATGACCCAACCATCCCATTAAACACTTATTTACAATATTCTAGATAGGAGGAAATGCCCCTCCCTGGTTGGTTTTGACCAACCCCTTCATTTTTAGTACAGCTGGCTGAAGCTGGCATGAAAAAAAAATATACAAGTTGAACAAAACATTAAGATTTGACCAGAAACAAATTAGCTTCTTTTGTTGCATATTAAAATAAGTTGCTTTCATATAGATTGTTAAGAAAAGAAGTTAGTCTGTGTATGAGATGAATAAATAACTAATATTTGTAGAGACCACATGCTTCAAGGAAATTATTCTCAGGTCTTGCTGTTGTAAATGTCCATCCCACTCTTCTTAGGCTGTGTCTTTATGTCTTGTGCAGAGATCAAACATAGTTTTAATTCTTAAATGGGATTACACAGGAGATGTGCTCAGCCATGATCAGAGATTGAGTAAGAAAATATACTGAACTTCTTTTGACTTTCTTGTTGCCTTTCAGTCTGTTTTACGGATGTGGGACTCTTGGAAACATTTAGCCTGAAAACATCAGTGCCCGTTAACACCTTACATCATCAGATGCAGTCAGAACAAGGACAATGAGAGCTGTTTCCAGGAATGATGAGGAAGGCTTTGTTTGGATTATCCCTCGGTACAGTAATTACCATTGGGTAGGATCATAAGTGGTAGGTAATTACTCATTTTTTAGCCTCTTCTACAATGTCATTCAAAGGATGGAAGTTCTCATCCTCTTAAAAAAGATACTGTCACTTGCAAAGATGAAAAAGACTAAGATTCATAATACGTTACTTATTTTCCTTAGTTACCTGGAATGTCATAAAGTGAGATCTCCAGCTAGTAAAATTAAAGGGTTTTATTAGATTGCTGTAATTAATTAAAAAAAAAACCAAACAACAAAAAACCACCTTTCTAAACACAAATCATATGTTCTTTAAATGTTCAATTAGTAGGAGCCTGCATTAGTGCCTAAGGGAGTCAGTGGAGTTCAGACCTTGAACTGACAACAGTTAATGAACTAAATTTTTTGCTGTTGTTAGTCAGGTTTAATAGGTTTTTCAAGTTGCAAAGGAAGCAATAAAGGGTTGACAGAACATACAATTCCATTTCTTTTAAATAAATTTCTTTTCAGAGATTTTCAAAAGCTGTTGACATGGGACGTGGTTATGTTTCAGCTGAAATAGAAGACAAACTTCCCCTTAACTTCAGCAGCAGCACATTTTTATTATCCCTAAGTTCTCTTCAAAATTCTTCCTGCAATTTTATATTTGTGCTTTAGCTGTAAGACAAAAGATTGTTCTGCTACTGTTGTAACAAAACCTTTGAGTCAGTGGAATTAAATTTTGGGGGGCCAGCAGGTACTTAACACATGTACCATAAAAAGGGCCAATATTCTGTTAAAAAAAATGTTGATAGAAATGATATATTAATATTTAACAGTTTGGCAGTGTAAAGGCTGTCAAGCATAAATGTTAGGTCTGACTGCAGTTGCTTAACCTGTTAGAGTGAATCCTCTGAGGAACTTAACCCCCATGCTTCATTCTAAAGTAACTGATCACAGAAAAGTGCTTCACTCAGCACTAGTTATTAGTGTCAAAAGCCTACATTGTTCTACTCTTTTTTAAAAAAAAAAAAAAGAGAAGAAAAAACATGACCTTCTAGAAAAGAAGTATTACCTTTGCAACCACCACATGGAAGTACAGCTACAATTAACAGAAGCAGTGTTTTAAATTATGTTGAAGCTCTACATGCTTCTAAATGAAAGTTCTGCCTGTCAAATACACTTGAATACTTTTTTTTTTTCCCCCTTCCCCCCCCCCTTTTTTTTTTTTTTATGAATACTGAGCAGCAAAGTTTTATGCAAAGGAATTTTACAGTTAGGTACTCTACTATTCATGTTATTATGAGTCAACATATTGTCATTAGAAAGCGGAGCCACATAGAATAAAACAAATGTTTGCATCACTGTATGTTGTGACCACTGTCCTTCTTCTTCAGTCCCAAGACTGTTCTGATCGACAGCACCAGTTAATGGCTCTGAAGAACTGAAACTGCAGAAAGAGATGCTGAAACACCTTGACCACTTTCCTTTTGCAGATGGGCTAGGCAAGCAAGAGAAGATAGGTAAAGGAGGTGCCACTGGTGAAGTACAAAGAAATCTAATTTCCTTCTGAGGCATGGATACCTTATAAAGAGGACATTTAGCTCCAAGAACCTTCCCACTTACATCAAGGTTGCATCTGCCTCTGCATATAGTACAGGAGTTTATAATAAAATACATCAATGTTAAAACTGACAGATTTAAATACCTATGGTAAGGCAACTTATATCCAAAAGAAGCATGTGGATGAATCCAGATTTTCCATCTTCTAATTTTCTTTCATCATTTTCAGCTTTAGGGAGAGCTGTAAGACTCCAATGCATCCAAGCATCAGACCTCCAGGGGTTATACCTCATACAAGGCACCAACATTCAAACCTGTAACCTAAAGACAATGCTTTTTTAAGGCTTGTACCATCTACACACAGAATTCTCACACCTCAGCTCTCGATCCCTTTCGGGGAGCATTAAGTGCATGCTGACATGACTGTGTACAGACAACTGTGTATCTGCTCCAACCAGCTCACCAGGTCTGAGAAAGCTCTGATCCAGAAGCCATGCAGCAGCTTTAACTGGATGCTGGGAGGCAAGGTATGGTAACTCAGGCTCGGTTCCACACAACTTCGGTTACACAACTTCCAGTCAGAAGTGCCTCACATCTGGCCCACTCGGAATATAAGGAGAACAGATCTGTAACAATATGTTCTTGTACTCTCACACAGGTAGACATTGTATTTTCTCAAAGAATACAGTACAATTTCCATATCTTCTTTTTTGGCTCTGAACATGATAGGAAGATGGTTTTAGATGGGAAGGAAGTAGTGCTACTGAGTAATAATCCATTTCCTCATCAATAAAGGATCACAATACTTTTTAAACTGCTTGACTATCAATTGAAAGTTTGCCTAAGGAACTTGTGAATAGAACATTAAACAAATCCAACAATCAAAATAAAATATCTATTCAAGGGTATCTAAGTGTGGTAAAGCACATGAAAAGATATATAGGTATATTTTTAATTCAATTTATTGCCTATAGCCTAAGTTCAACACATGATCTAATTTGTTTGTGGCTGCAATCAACTGGTGGGACTTTAAAGCCACTACAACTGTGTGTTTTCTAGAAAGGCAGAAACTCATGAAGGCAGTACAGAAAAAAGCAGTGAAAAGTGAGACTGAGTACCCAGGAAACAAGACATTTATGCAATATTAATTGATTATCCTTTTTTTTTTTTTTTTTAATAAAACATCTGCACCTATACCAAATACAAACCAGTTGTAAACAAGAACCATTCAACACCAGAACTCAAGAAGTTGCTAGCAGGCTGCAAAAATGTTCTATAACACTGAGCCAAACAGTATATAATAAAAAAGTAAAAGGTACACATACACAGAACTCTCTTGGCTGAAATGTCCTCGTGTTTACAGCTTTTTTAGAGTGTAAGTTAAAAACACAGTGCCTGATCTTTTGGATTGGCCTGTAGGACTCCAAGGTCAGAGAAACAAGCTGCAATTAAAAAGGGTGTAATGAGGAAAGGTCACGACAAATGAATAGGAACATGACCCAGCACTATACAGCAGTGAGGTACAAAAACAAGCGGGATGGGATGGCGCCAGCCAGCATGCTTTCCTATCTAATCAGCTGTGTCTCTGATAAAGGAGGAAGTAAGTTAAGGGAGGGAGTCTTCAGCACTTAAAACAACCCCCAAGACTCCACTTCTTCATTGCTAATGTAGTAGCTTTAGGATTCAGGCCAAGAGAACAAGTAAAAGGAAGCTTAGCAGTTACTAATTGTCAGCTTCATATTTGTTTGTGGATAATAATGACCAGTTTGAACTAGGACAGCAGATACTGCTTTTCACAAGTTACTTAGCGATGTCAACAAACAGTCTGTATTTTGGTCTACTAAGCCTCACAAAATAAACCCTGATACCCATCTGCACCAAGACAAGGCTGTGCAGGTGCATTGCAAGTCAGCAGCAAGCCCTGTTATGACTTCACATTTCATTTTGTCTTAAACGTATAATGACATTTCAAGTACACTGTTCTAATTCCTCATGTTTTGTAACAATAACAAGATGGATTGCATATTTTTTGTACATTTTTTTTTTTCATTTCTCTTGGAGAAATCTGACTGAATCCAAGTTTTGAAGAAGTAATGTTTCTTCAGATTTCTAAGATGCAACATAATGTGAAGAGATTTCTGACTCATATAATTTAAAAATTCTGATTCATGAACATAGGATTATAGCAGCTAAGAAGGTTAACCAAGACTTGCTGTCCACACTGCATGAGGATGCACAGACAACAGAAATCTGCAAGAATCAGCTGTTCATTTGCTGTGGTTCATGGACTAGCACTCAAGGCAAACTGCTCAGTAATGTATCCGTATGGTTAACTCCCATGGAGTTTTATTTTTTTAACAAGAAAAAATTAATTCTGCCAGAAAAAAAACCCTAGAAGGTCTTGAATTGAAAAGACTAAGGAATGAAGAAGCAATTACTTACATGCTATTTCATCTCCCCTTGCTGTTCATAACTTGCATTTAATTTCTCTGTTAATTTTTCCTTTGTCAGATACCAGATGCTGGGTTTTGCTACACCTTTCTCCAATACTTTAGAGATTTTTTACCTTCTTGTGCTCCAGACAATTCATGAAATTACTTTCATACTGTAACCCAGAATATTTACTTTTGCTTTCACCTGACTTTCAGCACTAAGCATAAATGATGTTCAAAGGATGGCAACAGTCTTTAGGATACTTATTGTATTCTACTACCCATACCATTCATATTTATCTTGATCATTTCTCATTCCAATTATAATGTAAAAAGCACAATCTAAATAAGTCTGCCTATGTGCAACTGAGATCTGGTGCTTATAGAGTATTTTAATTTAAAAAGAAAAGAGCACTGAATGACACAACTTGTCTGGGTATTTCAAAGATTGAACCCTCCTTGTCTGCAAACATTAATTATTTATTTGAATATTGCTTGTAAATCTGAAAATGTGTGAACTAATTGCATGCTTTGTTGTTAGGTGTTAGCTGTTGAACTAGCTGTGTACTTTGTGAAAGGCTGATTTCTGTTGTCAGGGAGTAAGCTGGTTGTTTCTCTATGGAGAAGCACAGCTTCCTAATGCTAGAGAAATTAAACAGAGTATTAAATAAAATGTCACAGAAACTTGAGTGGGAAAACTACGAGAGAAGGGGAGCAGTGAAAAGGTCTGCTCCTTCTGTATCCTCAATCTTATCTTCCTGTCTTTTTAAAGATAACAATTTTCTAAGGTCCTGTGGATATTACATGATTGGATCTAAAAAGCATCAATATCCAACTGATATCCATCCCTCATAGTGATGTTCTCCTACCAAAGCTGTCTGAATTCAACACCTAAGGTAATTTAACCTGAATTGTTGCAGTTTGTTCTGCATCCCATCTGAAGAGGCAGAATCATCAAATGGAGTAGACAGCAGGAAACTTTCCTAGTTGCATGGACTTCCAAGATCTCTGCCTCAAGAAACTTGCGGTGACCACCAAAGGAAGACTGGAGCTCACAAAGAAACTTGTCCAAATGGCCCTAAGCCTATGAGGAATCTCCCAGCAGGCTCCATTTTTTTTTTTTTTTTAATTTTTTTTTTTTTTTTTTTTTTTTAGAATTCATTCATAAACATATTTCAGTGTTGAGCTGCATTGACTCCAAAAAGCATTGCAGAGCAGAACAGTAACATATATGAAATGATTGCTTTGGCTTTGATTCAATAATTAATTTAATGAGAAAAGTAAGCTGTTTATATTAAGAAATCTTGCTTACACAGACAAACTGCCTCACCATAGCTAGAATTCATTAAAGCTGGTATACAGAAAATTGCAGTCTCCAGCTTCCCAGGATTAGATAGTTTTAAAAGGTTTTAAAGCAAAGCAGTGAAATCATTTGCAAGCAGGCCAAACAACATGTTCATAATAATTTATTTTTAAATGACTAATTGATTTGTTTTTACCGCTTCACTGTCTAAAAGCAAAAGTGATTGAGCAAAGTATTTGAATATTCCAAACTGAACGGGAATGGTAGTGCAACTGAATATTCCACTATATTCCAGGTTATGTTCACATCCCAAGAAGTGCCTCCTTTTGTACTCTGGATAAAAACATTCTGAACTGAGTTCTGCAGTTTGCTCTGTTCTATGTGACCAATCAATCATTTTATAGTCAAGGGTAAAACAACTGTTTTGAAAACCAACCAACATAATAATTTTCTACATTTCAGAATAACTTCAAAGATGCTAAAACAACAACAAAAGCCAAAACCCAACCAAACCAAAACAGAACAAAAACTTCCAAAGTTTACAATAAAATAAATTAAAAGGTTGGAAACAGAGATACAGAAATAATTTCATTAACAGATTTCAATACCTTCTCAGGTTTCCTAAGTCTCAGTCTGCATTTTGAGAAGACTTGTTTTAAAGGTTGATCTAAAGTAAGTATTAAGGCAATATTCCTATAATGTTAGGCAGCATTTGTGTCTGATCAGCCTAACATTTTCATCTCTTTCAGAAGACTAGCCTCTCCTTTCACAGAGAGGATTATGATCTCGGAATTATCTTGGGAAAGGCTTGCTCATATGTTTTTATTTGTTTCTAGTCAATTTTCTTTCTTTTAATTCACCTTTCCTGACAAACAAATGACTGCTGTGATGTTCTTTGGACTTTTTCACAATGAACACCTCAAGATACTTTGACAGTACCACTTTTTTTCCTTATCATCTTATAGACAAAGGAGAAGCCCTCATATCTCTTAAGAACTAAAGAACAGTTTCATAAACTTGGAAGAGGAAATTTCAGACTCTAATGACATGGTTATATACATGAGGTTTTGAACCAGACATGAAAGTCTTTACTGTTCTTATTCTGATCTCACTATTTGAAACTCGGATTGAAACCTCACAAGAAATAATAGCTTCTTTCCATGAAATGAGATTCCTGGAAAGTGAAAATCATGAAGGGAGAAAGCCAGCTGCAATTTCTAAACTTCAAACACACGGCATAAATCAGCCCACAGGCTGGGAAGCCAGCCTCTCCAGTCGATAAACTTACTTTCTGCCTCTCACTGGCTCACATGGTGGGGTTAACTGCAATCAGAAAATGTGGGGATTCTAAGTAAGGCACATCCTCCACCCCTGAGAAGTTAGGGGAAAGACTTGACCAAAGAGGGGAGCAAACCAATTAAGTTTGCATTTGGCTTATAGCACATGTGAAAATGAACCCAGACCAAAAGAACAAAGCAGGCTGGATTAGTAACTGAATGACTGATGCTAGAGAAGCATTTTCACCCTGTTTCCTATTTACTGAAGCACCTCCTTCACCAGTTCCTGCATCCCTAGAAGCTGCAGGGAGGCACTTTATTCCAAAAACATTTTCACAGTTCCATTTTATATTTTTGTTATTTTTAACCAGATTCATTCATACATTACCAGTCAAATATTCCTTAAATTACAGATTTCCCCAAACAAAATATGCTCGTAAAAAAATGTGAATCAGATTTATTTGAGTAGTAGAAACTGGTGTGGTGTTACAGACTGCTTTTGAATTCCTTCCTTGGTGAACATTTCCTAGCTTAAAACTTATTGTCACTATATGAATAAATGTATTAATATTTCATTCATACAGTGGCAATATCCATACAGGGAGAAATAATGGCAACTCTTGGGATTATAATGTTAAAAAATTGTGCTTATTAATTTAAGTGAGGTTTTAAAGCTTTCAATCAGTGCATAACTATTCCAGCATTCCCAAGTATATGCAATTTTTGGCAAAGAAACGAAAACTACTGTCACTTGAGTTATTGCTTCCTTTGATAACCTTTTGCTTATGCAATTTATCATCAGTCATGAAATACTAGCACAAACTCCAAATAATACAATGCATATACTGGTCCAAGCATATAAGTTACTTTTCTAATGGTAATTTGTTGCTTGGTATGTTCTGAGGTTTCTCTAAATTAAAGAAAAATAATAGGCACTTGACCTGCTGGCTAAAATGCCATGCAATCCTTGATTAAAAAAGCATAAAATCTATATCTATTTAATCTAATAAAAGATTAAAATCTCCATATCTTTCAGAACAAACTTAGTAAAATAATTTGTTAAATAGCAGGTCTGAGACTTTTCTACATTATTTTTTTTCCACATATACCTTACTTAAGAATCCCAAAGGAACCTTTTTCCTCAGAAAGAGTGCATTTGCTCCAGGAGCATATTTTTTCAACCAAAATAACAGCTCACTATATGCAATATCACAATTACTTACTATGTAAATTATTCTGTTATGACAAATATGGTTTATTGAAGAGAATAAGTAGTTCTTTAGAACTAATCACTTCTTTATAAACAGACACTACTTGCATTAACTGAAACATTAAAAAAGGATTAAAACAATATGTAGCTTTAATTTCACATCTAAAAGCATACCTTAGTGATAGCTATGCTACATCTGACATATCCTTCAGAGATGAGTTAGGCACAGAGAAGACATCCCAACTTTAAATGGCATGCAAATGGATTTTCAAACTTTCTAAAAAGTTACAACAGCTTTTCACACATTTGAAGTACTAAATATTGAAGATGTGCATTGGCAATGACTAGTGCACAAAGAATTGGCATATTTCAGAAATGAAGAAGTTTACCTATATATAGCAAATTAAACTGAAACATTAGGGGTGCATGGCTTTTAAGCCCAGCCCCCACACCATCAAGATTTTTAAAAATGTGGATAATAACAGCAATATTAATAAAGAGGCTTTTACTATTTTCTCCTTTTTTATCTTTGTGATTCCCATGTATTACATTAGAGTTGGATCCTGAACAGCAACAGGCAAATTCTGAAAAGACTTGCTTAGAGAAAAACCAAAATACATATAAAAAGCCATCCTAAACATACACAGACCCAAGAATAAAGTTTCTGGCTGGATGAGCAAACTCATCTTTTCAAATATCCAGGTTTTTATGTTATTGATCAATCTGGAAAGAGAGTCAGTTATTCTATTAGGACCCCTCTTAGGGCATTACTCACAGTGTGATTTTCTGTGGTTATAAAAATGCAATGCTAAGAGTCAAATCCTGATAGGATGGTCTTGAACTATCATAACTGAAAGGTCATTCAGGCCTCCCAGTCCTGAGGGTCTGGACTGTCCCTTTTTCCCACCCACCAGTCCTTTAAGCACATTCTTTTGTGTCCATCATATACAATTATGTATCGCAGACTGGCATCATATACAGCCAGGTAATGGACCTTGTTGGCTGTTACCACTAAGGGGTATTCCTCATAGCAAGAAAAGTCCATGTTGTTTATAAATGACATGTCTGGATTTTTTCCACCATGAGGATGGTACAAATAAGTGGAAAATCCTAGCTTGGCATTGCATCCCTTATCAATGTGTTTGCAAACACAAAATACAACAGGTGTTTGTCATGGTATCAGAACATACCTGCAAAACCCATAGTCAGCATCGCTGCCATCTGCAGCTAGGAGGCACTTGAATTTTATCATCTCTCCTTTCAGTGCCATTAATTTTTACAGGTGCCTTTTTGCAATTCACTTACATTGAAAAAACCCTGAAGAACAAACTTTCTCATTCACTGACTTGTGTATTTGCAAACATAGGGCTTTGCAAACCTGATCTCATAGTGGCATAATTATAATTTTGATTTCATGACTCATTCAGTGATTACATGCTAACTGTTAACTGGCCACTCCTTGTCACCCACTATTTGCCAACACACTGTTTATCTAAAGCAGAATGTGCTGACTGAAAAGAACATGCTGTTAAAAATGCATTTAAATTAAAACACAAAGTTGCTCCCCTTTTTTTAACATCCCAGTGTTATTTTTGCACGTGTGACACAAACAATGAAGTTGTGCATCCTTTAAATTATAAAATCAAAGCAATTTTTTGGGTTTAGTTTCAATTCTTCTGGTATAACAAGACTTAAGAACAAACCATAAAAAGACTTTTAGTGCCTTCAGATCTCTGTTGACTTTGGAGGAAGACCATGTTCCTAAGACCATCCCTGAAGCAGAAAACGGACCACAAAGGGTGAGTTGCTCCCTAGAACTGAAAGCTCTACATACTTCCCATTTTACTGCTGAAGGAGAAAGGGGGGATTGAGAGGGGACAGAGACTATCAAATCATACCATCCTTGCTCTGACAGATTTCTGTCTACTGCATGCCCAGTCCCACAGGGAGGTTAGGTAGGTTTTCTTCACTATAATCAATCTTTCTGGAGTGTTGTACCACTCAAGTCAGAATGCACACTTGCTATCTTGGACTATGCCTAGCATCCATCCCTTCAACAACATCACAGTTTGCTCTTTCTATTTCATATCCTGAAAATTCTGCTAGTACATGCAATTTCTAGAATTAACTACTATAATTTCAAATGAATAACACAATGCTCAAGATTAAGGATCTACCACATGAAACCAAAAGTATGAAAACTTAAGAAAGCTGATTCTCATGATGTTTACAGTATAACTACGCAATCTCAAGATACTTGGAAAGTTCAGATAATGACAAAGTTCAAGTAAACGGCAAGTTGGGTGTTTTTTTGAAATGAAATTCAACTTCCTGTAACTAATAAACAAAGGCCAAGTTGGAGAGAGAAGAAAAATTTTAAAATGCTAGAAACATTGTTCAAACAATACTTAAATACTGAACTTTTTTACCATTGATGCAAATGTGGCAATGTAAGAGCATTTCACCGAGGCCAATCTACTGGTTGCGTGTAGTTGTCATACTCAGAGTTTGATCTGCAATGGAGTATACAACTTCAAAACTAACACAGCTTTGCAACACGTGTAGGCAGATACAGAACTGACATTCTTTATCAGAAGATCTATAGATGGTAGACCAACTTCCAATATTTTATTTAGGTTTTGTTCCTCCTATTCAAACACTGTGAGGGTGCTTGAACACTAGAATAGGTTGCCCAGAGAGGTTGGGAAGTCTCCTTCCTTGGAGGGTCAATATGGAGATGGCCTTGGACAACTGGCTCTGGTTTATGCTGCTTTTAGTAGGGGTGTTTAACAATTTAAACAGGCCCCTTGTAAACTCAATTACTCTGTAATTATAAAAGACCACCTTGAAATCCAGTCTGGGGACTATGCAAACTTCTATGTTTTGCTGAGTTCTAAATCTGATGTCAAAGAAATAAGCTTTTTTGCTTTTCCCTTTGGTTCTTCTAGAACTAGAATTCCTAGGGACAACTAAAACTACCCTGGTGAGACCAACCTTTATATTTAGGATGCGCACTATGATGACATTATAATCTTCACTTAGAATCTTAAAATAAGTCTTACTTATATTACAGTATATTTGAAAATGAATGGAAACCCTAACAAAAATTTTTATTTTTGTTAATATAATTTGCACACTACTACCTTGCATTTCACACAGTGGATGCATTTTTCCCTTTATTTTTAATTGCATGTGCAAGAGGAAGAACAGGTTTTTTGCTTCCTATTTCAGGTCACCTCTGCGAAGTACAACTATTGGACAGTTTGGC